>MU253776.1:0-118123 GCA_019669825.1 Calycina marina
GACGCGTCAGTGTATTGTGAGGGACATCGTACGCTTTTGCTGCAGCCCGCACACTTCGAAATTTGCCTTGTTTATACGCAGCTGTTGCAAGATCTAATCGTCCTTCTTTAGAAACCATTTGGAGTTGTGGTTGAGTTATTAGATATTTAGACTACGTAGCGTGTCTATAATATTAAGAAGTGTTCCACTCGCCTATATGGTCCACTCGCATATAAACTACGTTATCGCGACTTCGTTTCGGCTAAGTAATAGTAGTAGTAGTATAATTAACGCCGGGTCCGTGCGCTTAATGGCACGTGCCAGCAGTAGGACGTGCTGGGCTAATTGCCAGCATTTTCTATATACATCTAAAAACCGGAGAGTAGAGACCCTCTATCCCTTCGTTTCGGATTACCTCAGGCACTTGGGCCATTTGGTTGGAGTCCGCATGTGACTTACCGATTAGGTATAGTCAACCAGTCTTAATGCCTTAGGCTTGATAATAATGGCCTGAGTGCCTGAGGTAATCTTGAACCGGGAAGATATGTGTCGAACCACATCACCCCTTCCATTCACTCACTGGCCTTCCATATCCTTTGACCCAGTCCTCTCTCCTCGGCGGAATTTGAATTTGGGGCGCCCTTCGCTGCCCCTTCTCTCCTTCTTCTAGGGTGCTCTGTTATTCTATGGCAGGTCCCTGGCCACTGACAACAACTTCCAAGTATAAAGAAAGCCTGTACCTCGAGTTCTCGACTATCAGAACTCTCTCGGGCTGCAGAATAAGCACACCTCCCTGCTCCAGATTTCGACAATCAAATATCAGTTGAACGAAGCAAGCGTACGTGACACAATGGATCGGGACGAGCGTGCCGAAATCGAGAACAGGGCAGCGTCCTTTATATGAATCGACCAATTCATAAAATGTCGTGGAGAACGGCTGACAGGTTGGGTGTGTCGATCTTCCTTCCACAAGGACGACTTGCCTTGCAGGCTTGCTAACGATAAAGAGCTTTGATCAAAGTGCTTGAATGAAAGACCAACGTTTTGCCGCATCTGCCATTCGATATGTAACCTTAAGTCAAGCGGCCATCACTTATTCCCTCCCCGCATCTGAAGAGCTCGCCTGATGAGTACCATCACCCCCTACGACCTTTTTTTCGCTGCCTCCTCCGCTTGTGCGAACTTGTCTTCGTGATCTGCACTAAGCTGCTCTAGTGGCGTCCTGCAATAAAGTTGCAGCAGACGGGTGGTGGCATAATGAGGTGAGATGCCGAGCTGGTGGAACCAAAAAAATCCGTTCCGGATCACTTGTCTTGGCAGTCGAGGCATCCATATTTAGCGGGTCCAGAGTTGGTGTTTACTACAAGCTTCCGCCATCCTTCACACTACTGAGTGAACCATTCCAGGTGCCGTTTGCAAGGCCACTTTCGACAGCAAAGGAGGTGAAAGTGAATTTCCGTATGCATCTTCAACAGCTAACGATTACCGTAGTTGCGGCTGCCCAACTTGTAGAGCGAACGCCGCGAGCACCACGACGACTGCTCTTCCGCATATGTTTCCAGTCTCATCGACTCAAATCGCGCGCCGATAGGAGGACGAGTACAAGCCTTGAGTGATGGTCTAACGAAACTGAGATCTATACTGTGGCTCCAAATTTTGTCTGCCTACTAGTCTGCAAAAGCAGAGTTGGTGTCAGAATTCCGGATCTGGGATCCGCGGATCTGACAGCCTCTATCTACCTTCCTTTTCAGAATGTCTCTTCCTGTTGCAATTGCGTACACTTGTACCGTCTGGCAAGGTCGCTTTTCCTTTCATATTTGGGCCATGGTTTCGAGTCCTACTTGCCACCTATATGCTCTATATGTACAGACATCTGGGCAGCCGTTGATTAGGTTCTTCAATTCACTCTTGCTGCCTTACTTTGATCCACCTCATTCATTCACCTGATTTCTCATTCCTTGCCTTCTTACCTCTTCTGAATTCACCTACCTCCTGACATGTATATCCTTGAACAAAATTCCTTACCGAGGACTACCAGTCTATAGCTACCTGTTGGAGTACTAGATACTTATATAATTGGCAAAATGACCTCTTTAGAGAAGTTCACAAAAGAGAGCTCGTGATTTGCGGTCGATGGTTTCCTATCGAACCACTTAACAGAACTCAAAGCACCGAAGTTATACACTCCACTGATGCTCAAGCTCTCGACGCTATCAATGATTGAGACTAGCCACTCATGGAGGGTGGCTTTGGAGAGACTCGACGACCAAATCTTCACCTTTGTAGAAACTGCTTAGGCTTCGAATATGCTTTGGGGAGTTCAGTAGCTCAGCAAGGTGCAATTGATGGATATGATGAGAACAAGCGCCCTGCAATCTCATGTCATTTGGATGATGACTGGTATCCATCTGTCCTCGAGGGATCAGCCAACATAGGTAACCTTGGTCTTTTGCGAATTCACGACTACTTCTGCTTGATACTTCAAGCTTTCTGCGAGCTCTGGTTTCTATCGTTGTATTGGCAAGCCAGGACACGCTGATGGGTAAAAGTTGCTGAGATAAAAGAAATGTTCAACAGTGCAGAGGATTTTCGCGAAGCAGAAGTACGTCGTTTTACTATTGTAAAGAAATGTATCCATTGCTCTCATGTTAGTAGCCAGGGTTTGAAGTCGATCCTGCATCAACATGTCCGCGTAGGAACTGTAATATGGCAAGCATGTTCTGCTCGTTCTGAGAAGTCTCCTCCTTCAAAACCATCTGTCCATCATTATCACGTCTCAGAGTCGAGAGTGGATTCATTCTGCCAATGCCGATCAGGAGGCGGCACATGTCTAAATCGCCGAGCCGTGTAGCTATCCGTAAAGGATCTTGTTGTTCGTCGAAGTTCATCCCAATTGGCACCACCTTCCAGGAGCAGTATTTTTGCCAACTCGTATCGGTCCTGTGACGCTGAAGAGTGCTTAATGATTCGTACTAAGACTGTTTCTTTCTGATAGTCCGTCTGGTGTATACCATGTTTGAAATAGGGAACCAGAAGTCGAAACATAGCAGGATTACAGAGCCTGGATGCCAAGTGCAGAACATTCTCACCGCGTGAATTGCAGTGTTGAAGGTGTGCTTCAATACCCCGTTGCCCCAACAAGTATTCCACAACATTAACATGGTTTTCCAAGACAGCCTCTCCAATCGACTGATGCACTGGCTTGCCCAACGTCATAACCTGTGGTTCGTGTGCACGAAACAATTCGCTCCTCAGCTCTGCCTTATGCTGAGATCTACCCATCAACCGTCGGAGTATTGGCATGCAGCCCATGCTGGCAGCCATACACAAGAACTCATTGCCCCATCGCTCTTTGACCATTATGTCTAACACATCATCGATGAGATCAAAAACTACGTCCCAGTCTTGGCAATGTATATCAGAATTAGACCACTGCTTCATGACGAGTCGAAAAAAACTCAAGCTTGTGAAGCTGATGGCCAACATTACTCCCTGAAAAAAAGAATCCTTAGTCTGGAAAAATCACCCCACTGGAGAATTTGATCAGCGGCCCCCATAGCCGGATTATGAAGGAACTTGTCATTGTCAAAGTCTGAGCTCTCAAGCATATCTCGTAGCATTGATTCGGAGCCGTAGAGTGAAGTGATGCTGAGTGGATCATATAGCCTACTATCAAATAAGGATCTAGGCTTGATTGTGCACTCCGGGCGACATTTTTGCTTGATCCAATTCTGCAGTCGAGTAGAGCCCGCTTGGCATAGATTCTCTATGTTCTCTAGGCCTGGTAGAGGTTCAACCGTAACAGCACCGAAGTGCTCAAGCCAATGGCAGGAAGCATACACGAAGAGCTCTCCAAAGCCACGGTCGGTCGGATCGTAGCGAATCATGTTTTTTTTCCCAAGCTTCCCACGTGCAATAAGGATCGTAGTCGACTGGCTCTTCATCGTTGTTAAATAGGTCAAACTCTTGTGGCAGCTCTTCAATTGCCACCTGCTCTTCAGAAAACAAATCAGTGTGGCCAAAGTCATCTAATAGGAGATACCTGATGCAGATACCTAGGATGGCTGCCTCTAGATTCCCGGTACGTCGGTAAATCAACCCTTGGTCTGTGGCTGTTGAGATAGGCGGACTTTGCAGACCAGACCGATTTGACGTCCTCACGATGAATTCCTTCACCGACTGGTGTACAAGTTTAACTTGACGCTTCTTCACGTCATTGAAATCGACGTGAGCAACAAATGGATGAATTAGACTCATAACTCTTTGATGATCTACCAGCCTGGCAAGAGCAGTCACAGTACTAACCTCCTCCCGAGCCGAACCTAGTGCGACGGCCCAGGCGAGCTCTAGAATGCTAAGAGGTCTTCGGACAATAGCAAGAACTTCCAGGGCTGTAGTGACAACCTTCAGATTCTCCGGGTCGTCTGAAGTGCATCGTGAAATCAAAGTGCCATAGAGCTCTGAGAGTTGCTTAGGCAGAGGTATGTTCTCCAAGAAATCTTGCATCGGAGAGAGCGCCTTGATTTTACGGACTTCGATGGGTTCAACTATCATCCTCGTCCATATAGCGCTTCCTTGTGCCAAAGGAGATGGTGTCTCTATAACGAGTGCTCTGACGTCCTTCGACAAATTGAATAATTTCCTCTCGACAGTCTTTTCAACGATGACTCTGTCTCGATTTGCGTCGGAGCTCAGATCGATTTTGGCTATTCCACTTAGTTGCTCCAGGATCTCCTCTTGGGGGCGAGGAGAGATGATCAGTCTAAGCCTCGGGGTCATTTGCGATAGTCTTTTTAACGATTTGAGAAGACTGTTCTGGGATGGCCTATCGCACTCATCCAGGCCATCAATAACGATGAAAAATGGGCGATCGAGTGTTTGTAGGATTTTCTGCAAGAACCCTTCTAGTTTCTTAGCATCTGTCGCTGGCTCGAAATTTCCAGAAGTTATGGCCTGCTTGTACCAATCGAGGAATGTCTTTTTGAGGCCAGAGAGCTGTTCAAGGAGTAATAGAATCAGGTTAGAGAATATATAGATAGCCTGACCAGTCTCATCGTCCCGGCAATAGTGGTAGCATATCTTGGGATAGGCAATTGATGCAAATTTCGTCTCCTTAGCTCGTCTACAAGAAAAGCCATCGCAACACTTTTTCAGCAGCCCATATCGCCAAGGATCACCAATTGCTGGGAATTGGCGGCGCGATACCAGCTGATGAACTTGGCATCTGCCAGCAAAAATTCACAAGCTTGATCAGCTCGAAGATCCTGCAATTCGATGTGGTGTTTACTCTGTTGGCTTGTTTTTCCGCTGCCAAGCCACCTAGCAACTAAGGCCATTAGAATTTACCCCACAGATTTCAGTGTGTGAAAGCATACTTTCATGATCATAAAGCATAGCTTTAATATCCTTAACAATCTCCCAAGTCGCTTTTTGTACAAGTTTTCGGAGATTGTCAGCGTGTTTCAAAAAGTCTTGAACAATGTTTGGCAAACGGTCGGTTTCCAAAATTATTCTCATGACCAGTTTTGCTTCTTTCATGGTCAAGATCTCAAATGCGGCGCTGTAGAATTCTAAAAGATTCTGATATACCAACACGAGTGCCTGTAAAATATTAGGAAGCCTTCAGGAGATCACGCTGTAGATTACCTTGTGTATATCTATCTTGTTTGCTTTCTGGCCGAGGGTGTCACAATCGTCAATGTAGGAAATCTGCTCAAGCATTTCCCCTATTTGCTTCGCGAACTCTAGATCAGCAGTTGCGAAGCTAATAGCAATCTATGCAGGAATAAGTCAGTGCTTCTAATGTATTACGCTAGAAATTACGACCTGAAAAAAATCTATTGGATTCACTCACAGCTGTTACGCTTCTAACCACACCAAAGACCGTTGATGAGTGTGGTTCAATATTCGTTAGTGGGCTCGCTAGGTCTAAAGCCAGCTTGAACCTTTCCAGTGGTACTTGAAGAGAATGCAAATATCTTACATTCCTGAAGAAGACGGACTCCTGAGTTTTATCCTTGTCAATCTCTTCAAGTTGACTAAATAGCTGCGCGACATTCTCGCCCTTGAGAATAGCAATGTCTATGTCTTTCCCCAGACTATCCACTGCCTCACGTTATGCTATGCTCCACATGTACGAAGAGACAAAGACTACGTCAATGTCAACACCAAGAGTCGAATGATTGGCAGAAGAATTCTGTTCAAGACCGCTTGTATGAAGAGTGCTCCCGTTGATATGGGTTGGGGCTGCATCGTCATTGGCGGTAGTAGGTTGCTGAGGGGCATCTCGTGTCTGGGTAGGAGATAGCGCGCCGGTACTAGATGCCGCATGCTGGGAAGTTGAATCTAGGCTGCTTACATGATTAGCATAATCGGACTAGTGGTATAATATATAGTATGAAGACTCACTTGGCCCCAGGCGCCAGGTCTTGGGTTCGGCGGCTGGAGAGGTAGCTGGCACTGCCTCTCTGGTGAGCACCTGCTGTGTATACTCTTCTTATGGCCAGAGTCGAGGAAGACAGCTTGTGCTGGTAGGTTCGAATCCTGCGGCTGCCACCCCATCATGCTCAAGTCAATAGCTTGGCTAGTAGGACGACGGACGAACGGCTTGCGCACTCGATCCCCGACGCCCTTTAGGGCCCGACAACTCTCGCGCGGCTCCGGTCATAGTGGCAGATGGGATTGCGCTGGGGGCGGCCACGGGCGGTGGTCAGCATTGGAGGAAGGTGGCTGCAATGAAGCGTTCGTGCAAGCCGGCAGCAACTCCTCAGGGTTTTCCTACCTCAATACAGCCTCGATCGAACCACCCAGGTCTCAGACGAAGTAACCCAACCTACAGAACGACATTTCACATTCAAAGCATACACAAGTCTGTGAATCTGGGAGATTGGGCGAGAGAGAACGTTTTGGGAAGGGTTTCCCCTGAGAGGATCAGGGGGATCGTGGAATCACAGTTGCTGTGGCCAGCGGAGTTGCAACATGGCTTCACTGTGGCCGTAGCCCACCAGGTATCTAGGGACCGCAGACACAGGAGGACAGTTGATCGCCGGGTCAGAGCCTTATACTAATGCCACAAACACAAATTAATTATTCTTAGGCCTGACTACTCTCAACTAATTTACAGTTTCATTTGCTACTATCTTGACTAGGGTACTCAAACTTGACCTCAAAGTCGCTGTCAATTAAACTGATATTATCAGTCAGCATCCATGATTTGAGACACTCAATTGCCTCAAGCATCAATCCCAAGAGAGCTCCGGCGATCATAGATTGTAATCTTACAACTTGATAACAACCTCTCAACTTCAGCTGAAATTTCTGGGCAAGAGAGCAGGCCTAAAGCCATCTTTGAGAGGTTTGGGTAGAGCCGTTGCTGTGTTGGTTCCGTCCACCATTCCCATGGATTAAATCGATCAGTATCCTCTTTGTTAAGAACAATTAGCGGTAACTTAGTATATTGTTCATACTCATCAATCAGGATTGGTGAATCAAGAGTTTTCTCTTCCCACGCTGAAAACAGGTTCTTCTTTCTCGGTAGCGCCAATGTCGATATAGATGCCTCTGAAGTTGGTAATTCAAGATCTGTAGCTAGATCAAATGTTGAGTGAGGCTTGTAATACTTTTTCCAAACGCCATTAAGAACTTTCTTCTGTGCAGCCTTGATCCACTGGAGTTGCCATCCAACCTTCTCAAAGAATTTACACTTTCGGTTTGGGCACAAAACTGAGTCCTTGTTCTAACTCTGCCCAATCGGAGAAAGCCAGGACTACCAGTCCTACCAGTCTCAGCCCGGTAGATCCAGTCCGTTCTCGGACTAGTAGGAGCACTGCAGGTTGTATGTAAGCGTTACACGATGACCTCTTGAAACTTCCAGTACTTCGAGCTCGCAATCACTATAGAAAGCTGTCCACTTGATGGCGCTCGAGCTCTTCAACCACAGAATGGAAGAGCAATACATACCCAGTGCTGCGCATTCGTACCAGCCAATCCGCTCTGCCTCATCATCTTCCCAATCCCCGACAGCAGCTTCTGCACAATCGCATCGACAACCCCAAATCATAAGGATAAAAGCTCGTGCAGGAAATCTGGTCATCCAGCTTTCCAGCTTTCGGTACTCAGGATCCAGCGCATCCCGTCCTTCAAAACCCAATGTTGCGGGACAGCATGCCGCTAGAAGCTTCTCAATATTTTCGCCGGCCTAATACTGGTAAGCTACATTTCGTATCGTAAAGCGCAGAGGACTTGCGGCAAGCGGGAATTGGATCTTGGATACTTCCCCGCCGAGGTCGTTGGATCTCAAAGCCGGCCTTTGAGCTCATGGGCGCAATGTCAGCGTCAGTAGGCAATGTACTGCCGGTCTCGGTGATAGGGATTGTGCCACCAAGACAAAAGTTGGCCTTTGCCTGTAGCCTTGCAATGCCTTTTACAAGTCCTTGTACATGCGATCTTCTGGATGACTGGGTCTCGAGGGATCGAAGACTATCGCGCTGGGAGCATTGCCACTGTTGTCTATGCTTTCATCATAGATCGAGTCACTGTCCAAGCCACCACGATACCTACGTTTACTCAAAAGCTGTGTTCGTAAACCAGCGATCTGTGTTTGCATTGCCTGGAGAAGCTCTGCATGATCGTGGAGGGGGGGGGGGTTATCCATGGTGGTGCTGTAGAAGAGTGCGATGAGAAGAGAGGCACGAAGGTGAGTGAATTGATTTAGGAAAAGTACCATAGGGGTCAGTTAGCTATATACTAGGCTTGTAAGCCTTGTTACGCGAAAAAGAAGGCCACTATACGCCACGGACGCACAAAAGCACATGGTATTCGAGTCACGTTTCCAGAAAAGAAGTAAGGTGCGAGCAGTGCCTGAATCGTGTAACGCAGGGAGAACAAGCGAAAATTGTCTATGGTCTGTCATGATTTTTTTCAGAACTAATTTCGGTATATCGTATCGTAACGCCATAAAATGCCTATCAATCGCTAAAACGCCCAAATCCAGCGAAAGTTCAGAACCTAATATTGGTCAGCGTCCATTCCCACAACTACAAGCATTGGAACTTACCGTATCTCATAAGAACCCGCCCTCGTCATATATCTAACCCATTTCACCGAGGAGTAGTTGCTTTTCTCGAATACTTTCAGGTACCGCACCAGCAAGCCTGAGCTCGTGAACATCAACAGGCTGAAGTTCAGGCTTAACGGCGGCCGCGACCACGCTTTTTGATTGGTCATACTTGTCAATGTAGCTTCAGCGCTCAAAACGAATTCATTCTGACCCGTAAATCTTGGTATCTTCCAAACAATGTTGTTCTCGCTGGGCTCATACTTGGCTTTCCCTTGTGTACATCGCTCTGTGATTCGCGCTGTGTTGAGTGGTGTAGGAACACGCACCACAACGTTTGTCGCAAATAGCTTGCTTCCGTAGTTTGCTCTTATTGCTATGCTGTATTCGACCTTTGTTTTGCCCACCTCGTTGACAATGGCATGGACTTTGAACGGGAGGTTTACGTTTTCTGTAGCTCGATAACGCATGAGCTCGAACTCTCCATCAGGCGGTATGAATGAAATGATACGATCCGTATCGAACTTTCCAAGTTTGACGCACTGATGGAACTGGCAATCCTCCAAGGTAACACTTCCAGCTGCGGCCTTTGTAGCTTTCGTTCCCATGCGGTTCCCGGAAGGTAGTGAAGAAAGACTGTCGCCGTCGAGAAGCAGGCGGTCATTAAGTCCAAATTTACATTCCGGTGTGCCAGACAAATATGCGCGCATTACAATTTGCCCATTGACATCCGCGCGAAGTACTGTGCCCGTGGCAGACATAAGAAGGTTGACATCCTCAATCACATCCACAAATGCTTCGTTCTTGCGGTATTTGACATCCGCCTTCCTCCATGACAGAGCTCCAGTAGCTTGCATAGTGATTTTGGCCGAGTCTTCCATTGTCCTTTCCGACTTGACACCCTCCGTTGTGATATACATCTTCAGTGTGTCCGTCTCAGTGTTCTGCGGGTATCCAAAGTCCAGGATCTCTGCAAAGCTGTTAGCACCATGAACATAGCCTCTATTGCTGGTGGCATACCGTCCAATAGCTCATAGACAAGGACGAAGTTGTTCTTAACAGCCTCCTCGTCGAACTTCCCGAAGTATCCTTTGCCCAGCGCAATCAAGCGATATAGAAATTCGAACACCAGTGCCGCATTGGCGTTACTCTTTGTGATCGCAACCAGATATATGTTTTCATGTTTGACATGACTGAACGTCGTGCTTCCCAGTGTCAGGATAGGAGACCTGACCTGTGCGTTGGATATTACCTGGATTCGAAATACATCTGCCAGTCGTGGTCTGCAGTCGTTTCTGAACGCGCGGAATATCAGGTTCTCGCCCTTCTGGTTGAAGATCAATATGCCGGACAGCATCTTGGAATAAATTCCTGAAAGGCACAGGAATACGTCAAAGTCCAGTAGATAGCCGCAAGAAGCTTGAGATTTATGAAAGGGGGCTTTGCGTCCGGTATTGGATACCCGGATTAGCCGACTCAAACAAATCAGACCACACTGCACGATGTTTGGCGCCAATCTATTCAATTCACCTGCTTCTTATCATTGATTCCTCTATTCCACTTACTTGACGGTTTGGCCTCAACTCATCATTTATCTGAACTCCGCAGAGAACAAAATGGCAAAATCGGTGCACTTTCAGCAGAGAACGCTCACCATGGTCTTCCAGGCTGATGCATAGGAGTATGTCTATTTCGGATAATCACAAGCAATGCACGCAACGCGAGATTCAATCGATAGCTCCTGTCTTTGTAGAATTAGTGCTATTCCAATAGCTAGGTAATCAACTACCTCCTGCAGCTTTGACTGCTATGCAACTGATAATCTCCAGAGACCATGGGATGTCCCAAGGAAATGTCAATGCAGCAAGCTGGCCACTTTCTTGAAACCTACAATGGCATCTGTATCCACTAAATTAATAGGTGCAACTTCCACAGTAATTGCACGCGTCGCTACAAGCTGTATAATCACTGTTTTGCGCATCCTCCCACGCAAGGACCCCAACCGTCATCGTACCCTTCAAGTCAACCTTTTCGCTACCCATGGACGTTGCTTCAGAGCTTCGAAGCCATTTCTTCTTGACACCTGCAGAAAGTGCATCTCCAGCATCAGCCAGTGTTCTCCTCAGCTCGAGATTTCCTCCTTCCGATTTAAACATCTCAAACCTTCCAGTTTCCTTCTCGCGGGCCTTATAGATGAGGCTATGAAGCAGAGCCACGAGCTGAGCCAGCTCAGAGTTCTTATCCTTCTCCCATTTGGCGATATCCCACGAGACATTTTGAATGTTGATGTTTTCTGGCTTGAACATACCCCTCTCATGATACGCGACAACGAAGTTGCTGATATGCGCAACCCACAAGCGTGGGATCTCTCCGCTGAGAATTTCATGGTCTTTCTTCTTCATGATACGGGTTTTCAGGTCAAAAATGCTGCTTTGGCTTACCACATCGCCAGCCTGCTGCACATCTAGTTTGTCGCTGGTCGACGAAACGATTGCTGGGTCTCCTTCACTCAGAATTTCTGAGGTCTTGAAGCTCTCTGTCAAAATATTGACATCGAAGTGGTCATTCGTCTTTGGTCGACTTTGGACTTGCTGTATGGCTTTATCATGTGACTGCGGGAGGTATCCATCAGCTTCGAAGCGGACGAGCAACTGGAGGTCGCCGAAAGCGTAGCGAAGCAAGCGTTGATGGGATTCAGATTGTGTAACGTCAGGACCCCAAGTGGTATAAGCTTTAGGAAATGTGTGGCCAAAACCCCGAACATCTTGCATTATCTCTGTGGGCGAATTCTCTCGTCGGATCAGGAACAGGGTCTGATCAACGAGAATCACCAGAATTCGAAATGATTTGTTCTGGCGGCGGATAAGGCGTAGGAGATTTCCAAGCGTGCTGTTGCATGCTACGACATTAATGTCCTTCGGGAGTTCGGGATGGGAGTGAAGTCCGGCCACGATGGCTGGTTCCATGGGATGTTGTGGATACTGAGCGGCATTGCGGTCTCGGAAGAATTGACCCTGATCCTCACGAAGCTGCGTCGGACCTTGTGGGGGTCTCCATCGGGGAGGACTGCCTAGACAACGATTAGTAACCAGCCATTTTGGGAAGTATGCAAAACATACTTGGTATCGTGATTAAGGGCTTGCTGTCTTTGGTCTTGCGCGTCCAATTGAACGATGCGACAGTGACAGCATTGCGAATTGTGGCAGATTCTCGGAATTTACTCGCAGGCTGTTCCAGTTCACTAAGACTGATCGTTCCAATCAGATCCCCAAAAGGTGGCGCTGGCGCCGCTGTAGAACCGGTCTTGGTAACTGCGGGCGTTCTGGGACCATTCCTTCGACCACCGCATCCGGAGCCACTTCTTGCAGGCGTGAATTTCATCGCAATAGATCCGCAAAGGAGAGGCGATTCTGGCTGGTAGGAAATCCTCTCAGGAAAGCAAGCCTGAGAAATGAATGAGGCTATGTCTCCGGCCTATAGAAACGATTAAATACTGCCGCGTCTCGAATAGAAGACATCTGGACATGTGGATGGCGGAAATACAACGTCTATCTGTGGTACTTGCAGCATGCAGGGAATGCTGTAGAAAAGTTGGAACCCTAAGGTCACATAACCTGTCACCGTGTTGGAAATTTGTGATCTTGCCTTGAGTATTGACACAACTAATATGAAGGCAGACACCGAGTATTGCGATATGACGAACAACCGACTCAAAAACTGTCCTTCTTGTCCTTCGCTCATATAGAGAATAGCTGCTGAAGCGATTTATTGATAGCATCTGCTTCGATGTCAGGGCATTCATCCTGCAGGCATTCAAGAATAGGACTCCTCGCCGCTCTAATCTGCAATGCTAAGCCTCTGCACCAGTGTTTGCCAATAAAAAGGCAAGTCAACCTTCTCGGAAGCGCTGCCGTATTTCATCGCGTCGTGCGTTTGTTCAGGCTTATCATGCATATAAGGTTGCCGTCACGGGTATATGCGGATAATACCTAGGTCTTTGTGCGTTTGCAGCTCAGACATTGTTCCTCTGGCTAACGGAATTCATGTGCAAAATCAGTACTAACACTGGATTCAATCTCGATTTGTGTTTTCTTCAATCACAATCTGCCTCCAAGTTTTTAGATCTAGACAGGTAGGAGAGCACCTTGGCTACTCTGTCTGCGTACTTCATATATTAGAACCAGACAAGTACTTCAAATATAGCCTCCGATAAAGTTGCAACTACTGCCTATATGTCAACCTTGCAACAATCGATTTACAACTTTGGGCTTCGGTACAGTGCACTCCATCCGAATCCACCCTCAAGGCTTAGTCGATTTCTTTGACCTTTGTCTAACTGAAGCAAGTTCTCAAATCCCACAAGTGAAAAATGTCGTCTGCAGACCAAGAAGTTTTACGTACGAAAAGACTCTCCAAGGCTCTTCATCAATTCCTTAGAGGTGATCGTACGATCCAAGGCGCTGCCGATGCGAAGCTATTTCTGGAAGCGCTGCAAACTGAGGTCAATCCGAGCCGCTGTATTGAAACGATCATCTCGAGCAAGGCGAAACTGGAACCAATTCGAGCCTTTGTCAGAGTAGACCTTTCTCCGGAATTTATTCAGACTCATTCACTCAAGCTCATCAAACACATCTCGGATCCAGCAGTAAAATCACTAGCTAATGGATCCTTCCTCAACGACCTCCTACTTTCAATCATCCACCCAACAACATTCTGGAACGCTGTAGTCAAGCTTTGTCTGAGCAATGGTCTATCTGAAGAAAACCTCCAGCACTTCTTATGGCTTTCGTACAGCCTCCTATGTATGCCTATTGACAAAACTATTGACATCCTTGAGGATGTATTTATATATCAAGGCCATACTCGCTGCAGAAAACCATGTAACCCGAACCTATTGGTACAAAACTGAAAAGCTTCTGCTCGCCATACCATCAAAAGACCCCAGAAAGTCAGCTTTTGGAGCTGGTGAACGACACGATAATGACTTTGCCGATTTCCGGCAGATTTGTATCTATCCCACAGCAGATGAGTTTCTGTGCAAGGAACAGCCATATTCCGTTCGAGCGAAAGAGGTGCAAGAAACAACTGAGAAGGAGCGAACAATGATCCATCTCGATAACCAGTTTCGACTCCTCAGGGAAGATATGCTGGGTGAAGTACGAACCGGGTTGCAAATTGCTCTTGGTAAAAAGAGAGGTCGAGGTTCTGGCATTTCGCTTGGTAAATTGTCCATTTCAGGACTCAATATGGATGAAGATGAACCCTGCCTTGCGCTGCACTGCGAAACTGGCCTCGAGAAAATCACACGCTTAGGCGCAGCCGGCAGGAAGAAGTTCCTCTCGGAGTCCAAAGGATTCCTCAAACATCAATCGTTCGGCGCTCTTGTGGGTGAGAATGAGATCTACGGTTTTGCGCGTGTCATCAACCGAAAGAATGACTTTCTTTTGCAGGAGCAACCTATAGTACATCTTCAGTTTCCCAATGACGCCTCTTTTAAAAGGGCGGTGGTGGCCTGAAGACTTCTAAAGACCTGCGTTACACACTTGTTACTACACCAGTCTTCGCGTACGAGCCCATCTTGAAGTCGTTGAAGACAATGATGGAGCTTCCGTTGGACAAAAACCTTCTCTCATAGACAAATGAAGAGGGTAAACTTCAGCCGGCGCCAAGTCTTAAGTATGAGGCCGGTAGAATCCTGGCTAAGAAATCTGCCGATGGGAGCATCGTGCTCCGAAATAGTGGCAGAAGGTTGAGCTCGATGAGTCCCAAGTGCACTCGGTCGTGAATGCATTGACGAAACCGGTTTCCGTCATTCGCGGACCCCCTGGTAAGCTTATGTTTTTATTTGCTTGTGTAAGTGCGAAATGTTGTCGCAATTTCTTCTATTGTGACGTGAGATGCTGATTAACGGAGCAGGAAGTGGAAAATCCTTTCTCGGCTCATTTCTCGTCAAAACTATCCTTCGCCAGACAGACCTCAAAGTTTTGGTCATCAGTTTCAAGAACCATGCCCTTGATGACTGCATGGAAAAGCTTCTTGATCTCGGCGTAGAAGCCGATGTTATGGTTCGGCTTGGATCGAGGGCTAAGTCAACAGCAAGGACTGAGCAATTACTTCTCGATCGGCGTCAGCACACTCAAAGCCGTGAGACCTGGAATGTGATCAATCAAATACAGCCTAGGGTTAAAGAAGTTTCAGAAGAGATGCAGAAATCGTTCCTCAGATTTGGGAATTTCTCGGTTTCCTGGAAAGACATTCAAGAATATCTGGTGTTCTCTGAAGACGACCGTCAATTCCGTGATGCTTGACTGTTCCAGAGGAGACGGGCGGATGGAATTGTGTCTCAAAGAAAGATAGAAAAGTCCAGGAAGACTACCTGTTCAAGCAATGGAAAGCTGGCAATGACGCTGGTGTATTTGCAGGCTCCGCCGCTAAAGCCTTTCCTCAGGTGTGGAAGATGCCAGCCGAGGCCAGAACTTCTCTTTTGAAGAAGCGGACACGATAGCTCTACGAAGAAAGCGTTGAGAGAGTACAATAGCTATACAAGGAGTACAGCACAGCTCAGGAACAGTTAACTGACCTACGCAATGAGAGGAAAATCGATACATTGCGCCAAATGTGAGTAATTGGTTGCACTACCACAGCTGCTGCCAAATACAGCAAGCTAATTCGTGGGGCAAATCCTGATATCGTCCTGGTAGAAGAAGCTGGGGGGATTCTAGAGACACATATCCTCACTGCATTGACGCCGAGCGTGAAGCAATTGATTCTGATTGGTGATGATAAGCAGCTTCGCCCAAAGGCAAACGCGCTTTCGGTTGAAAATGGCAATGGTTTTGACTTCAATAGGTCGTTGTTCGAAAGATTGATATTAAACGGGCATGAGCATACAACTCTACGCAAACAGCGCCGAATGCATCCCGAGATATCGATACATGTCCGCGAGCTCATGTATCCCGATATTGTCGACGGCCCAAAGACAACTGAACGAGACCGCCCTAGTGGAGTCCATGATCGCGTCGTGTTTGTCAATCACACGCGTCCTGAGATGGAGTTCACTGACATTCTTGATCGGCGCGATCCTGAGCAGACAAACAGCAAGCAGAATCAATTTGAGGCAACGATGATTCTGCGAATAGTCAAGTATCTCAGCCAACGTAATTCCCCCAATCTCCTTCCCAGTTTGCCTCGTGTTCCACTACTTCAGTGATGGTTATTCTCTGATCCTCTTCATCCCGTACTATTCTTACTCAGTCAATACCAATATATTATAGAGGGTTATGGAAGTGAAAGATTAGTTGTACTTACACCTTATCTTGGACGGTTACGATTGCTTCGGCAATGCCTTAGTGAAGCTAATGACCCATGGCTAAACGACTTGGATACGTTTGAACTGCTTCGGGCTGGCCTCATGACCCAAGCTGCTGCTAACATCAAGAAAAGTCCACTGCGACTCTCGACTATTGGTATGGTAGCCCTAAAGTTCTCGGGATAATGAATACTGATTTTCTGCAGACAACTACCTAGGAGAAGAGAGTGATTTTGTCATTGTTTCTCTTACTCGGAGTAATAGCAGAGGCGACATTGGCTTGATGGCTGCGCTAGAGCGACTAAACGTCCTACTATCGAGAGCTCGCTGCGGCCTCATCATGATTGGTAATGAGGAAACGTTCATGGCAAGCAAGAAGGGTGGCAAAATGTGGACCAATTTCTTTAAGTCGTTGCAGGCGAAGGGATGTCTTCATGATGGTTTGCCTGTAAGATGCGAGAAGCGTCCCAAGAGGACATTTCTTCTGAGAGAGTCTAGGGACTTTGATCGCTGTTGCCCTAACGGTGGATGCTCGGAACCCTGGTATATCTTGCAATTTGATCGATGCGCGCTACTGCTATCGGTACTGACGAGGAGTAAGTGGGAAACTGCTGAAATACAAGACTCATATTTGCAGAAGCCGATGCCATCGTGTTGATGATCACACTAAAGTGGAATGTACCCAAGTTGTTGAAAGAATTTGCGATAGAAATCGGTACAAAACAAAGTTCCCGTGCAATAAGGCAAATGAAGCTTGCGCCATATGCGTTGAGATACAGAGGGATCTTGAACGTAGGGTGAAGAGGGACTTTGAGCTAGAAAAGAAATGATCAAAAGTCCAGGCGCAATACGCAGCGGAGCTACAGCAAGTCCAGGACGAGATTGAACACCACAAACGAACCGAAAAGATTATTGAAGACGGGGAGCAAGTACGTGTGATCTTTGACACAATCTGCTAGCCCTAGATATTAGGAGACAATGCAATGATTGCTGACTTATGACAGGCTAAGAAGCAGTTGGATCAACGGAAGAATGAACTTGCAGAACTGAAGACGTCTGACAAAGCAGAGGTGGCCGAACAAGCGCGAGAGATGGAACGGCAACAACAAAAGCGCAAAGCACAGAAGCAGAAGCAAGCCGAGGCCTCTTCACAATTCAAGGTTCCCAACCAACTTTGGAATGCGTCTGTAACCGCCAAAGAGGAATGAGAGCTCCTCAAGCAAACGGGGGCAGCAGGAGGTGCGCCTCTGGATGAGCTCATGGACATGATTGGTTTAGAGGAAGTGAAACAAGAGTTTCCGTCTATCAAATCCAGAGTTGATACTGCTGTTCGGCAACGGGTGTCTCTTAAGAATGAGAGGTTCGGCTGCTCACTCCTCGGGAACCCTGGGACAGGCAAAACTACCGTGGCTCGCCTTTACGCCAAACTTCTCACATCTGTGGGTGTCGTTGCTGGAAACATATTCAAAGAGACAACCGGTGCAGCTCTTGCGAACAACGGCGTCTCTGGCTGTCAAAAACTGCTTGATGATGATTTAAACCAAGGTGGAGGAGTCATCTTCATTGATGAAGCCTATGAGCTTACATCAGGTAATAGTGCGGGCGGAAAAACTGTACTTGATTTTCTCCTACCGGAAGTCGAAAATACGACAGGAAAGTGTTGTATTCGTCCCGTCCTGGCAGGATATGATAAGGAGATGGAGAGTTTCTTCTCTCATAACCTCGGGCTCCCAAGTCGATTCACAAACGATCTCAAGTTCGCCGACTACACGGATGATGAACTCCTACGCATTCTTGAGGGCAAGATCAACTCCGAATATGATGAGATGATGGAGGTTGAAGGTGGAATCCGTGGCCTTTATTGCCGAGTCATCACTCGCAGAATTGGACGCGGGCGTGGAAGACCTGGATTTGGAAATGCTCAGACTATTGAAACTACCCTGGCAATCATCTGTAGACGGCAAGCTAATCGATTGAGGAAAGAAACGGCAGCGCTCGCACCTAGCGACCCGAAACCAAACGTCCTCTTATTCACCAAAGAAGATGTGATTGGTCCTGTCCCATCGGAAGCACTGAAAGGATCAAAAGCTTGGGAAGAACTTTCTGAGTTGACCGGCCTAAAAACAGTGAAAGAGGCTGTCAGATCACTCTGTGATACTATCGAAGAGAACTATAGTAGAGAGTTGGCTGAACAGGCAACCATTCAGTACAGCCTGAACCGCGTATTCCTTGGAAACCCGGGAACAGGGAAGACTACAGTGGGAAAGATATATGCGAAAGTGTTGAGTGATCTGGGTTTGCTTTCTAAGGGTGACGGTAATTCTCCAAGGTCCTGAACTGACTTCTCCTTGACGAAACGAATGGTAGTGGTTCCCAAGAATTCATCGGATTTTGTCGGTAGCGCTCTTGGAAAGTCAGAGCAACAAACCAAGGGCATACTGGCCGCAGCAGAAGGAAAGGTCCTGATCATTGATGAGGCATCTGGTCTATACGGTGGTGGTGGCGTCTCAGATCCCTACAAAACCGCTGTCATCGACAACATCGTTGCCGAAGTCCAGGGCGTACCTGGCGATGATCGCTGCGTGCTTCTCATGGGGCTATAAAGACCAACTAGAGAAAATGTTTCAAAACGTCAACTCAGGTCTCAGCAGTCGATTTCCTCTCGCGAGCGCCTTCCAGTTCGATGATATCGACGATGCCGAGCTCAGCCAGATCCTGGATCTTAAGTTGAAGCAATCACTTAAAATTACTGACCAAGCCAAGACTGTCGTCCTAGACATGCTCAATAGAGCTCGGAATCGCTCTGATTTCGGAAACGCTAGGGAAATCGACAATCTGCTGGGCAGAGCAAAAGAATGGCATCAAACTCGACGGACCAAGAAACTGTCAAAATATGCGAACACGTTCGAAGCCAAAGACTTTGACGAGGATTTCGATCGCGCCAATCAATCCGACACAAATGTGAAAGCTCTCTTCCAGGGAACTGTTGGCCAGGAAGCCATCATGGCTCTCCTTGAGGGATATCAGCAAACAGTTCAGATGACGAAGAGCCTGGGCATGGATCCAAAAGAAAACATACCATTCAACTTCCTCTTTCGCGGACCACCGGGTACCGGCAAAATACCATAGCGCGCAAGATGGGCAAAGTATTTTACGATATGGGGTTTCTTGCTACTGCTGAGCTTATTGAATGTTCGGCAACCGATCTTGTGGGTCAGTATGTCGGACAAACTAGCCCAAAGGTACAACAGCTGCTTGAAAAAGCTCTAGGAAAAGTCCTCTTCATCGATGAGGCATACTGCCTGAGAGAAGGCCACTTCGCCAAAGAAGCGATGGATGAGCTAGTGAACTGCACAACCAAGACAAAGTACAACAATCATACTTGCTGGCTATGAGAATGACATCAACAATCTCATGTCAACGAACCCTGGTCTAACCTCCCGATTCCGAGAAGTGATCGACTTCAGAGGACTGAAGCTCGAAGAGTGCTTTACGCTTCTGACGTCCACGCTGGCGGCACAAAAGAAGATCCTAATGGCTAAGAAGGTAACGATGGAGATATCCTCACTAGAAACTCCAAGTACAGAGTTCAAGAACATCATGCTCGCTCACTTTGGATGTCTCGCGCATCTTGACAACTGGGCCAGTGCTAGAGACGTGGAGACGCTGAGCAAGTCCATCTTCAGCCAAGCAATCAAAGCTATAGAGCATATCAAACGAGGCGAGCTTCCCATTTCTGAAAAATTGATTGACTCCGTGTGCTCGGCTATGGTACGAGAGAGAAAGTCCAGAGGCAATACCAAAGTTGTCCAGAACCTTCCAGCTGGATTCAGGAGCCTTCTCGAGCCCCAACCACAGACTTCGCAGCGTCCAACAACGACGTCTATCACAACCGCGACTTCGACTCAAGCCACAACAGATCCAGAGCCGGATCCCAAAGAGCCAGAGAACGAGAATCCACCATCTCTTGAAATCCGCACGGCCGACAAACCAATATATCCAACTCCACAACGGGACGCAGGTGTCATCGACGAAGTATGGGAGCAGCTGCAGCGCTATCAAGAAGCAGCAATACAAGAAGAAGAGGAATATCGTGCTTTACTAAAAGTGCGTGATGATGCTGATGATGCTGAGCGAGATCATATTGTGAAGAGATTGATAGAGGAAGAAGCACGTCGGAAGAAAGAGGCCGAGCTGAAGAAAAAACTGGCGATTATGGGCAAGTGCCCGGTGGGATTTGAATGGATTAAGCAGGATTGTGGATGGAGATGTGCTGGAGGCTCACATTATATTTCAAATGTAAGGGCTGTAGATAATGGAAGCGGCCAAGGTAAGAAGGATTGTTACTTGAAGCATCCAACCATCTAAAAGAATTTTAATGTAGAACCTGATACAACTAATAATGAAAGATTGTGATCGGAATTTTTCAAGTGCATGGGAGGGATTCGTTAGCGAAAGAGAACTAAGAAACACGACAGATGGACAAAGCACATATATCAGTGGTTGAGTACTACCTCTTGCCCACCATAGAATGAAGCAACGCGATCTGATTCGTAAAACATGCTCAACGACCAGTGTACCTCTGGGATACTTCTCAGGCATATTTTTGTTTAGAAACACGCGACCGTGGTATACTAGTCGGTACGTACGGAGTGAGTAGGCAGTGAGAGGGCCAAGAACATGGTACTACATTCAGGAAATAGCATGTAATATCATGCTTGAGACTAACGGGCGGGACTGAAGCCACAAAATCTTGCTGTTCAACTGAGGATGGTCTTCTAGTCAGGTTCAATGATTTACTAACGTACAGTACAGGAAGGAGGTATCGGCGTGAAGCTCCAAAAGAAAATGCATTATCGCTCCATGTGCAGTTGTTCCCCCATCTAATAATTCACAAATTCCGCCATGTTCCTCAGACCATATCCAGTCTAACAAACTCACCGTGGAGAGTTTTTCCAAGCATAGCTGGGCTGCGCTCCACAATGACACCGGCGGCCTCAAGTGCTGAGATCTTGGAGTCAGCTCCTCCCTTACCTCCGCTGACAATGGCACCTAGCATCAAATTAGCACCTTCGAACAGGAAATGATAAATGGCATCTACTTACCAGCGTGACCCATTCTGCGTCCAGGCGGTGCCGAAATACCAGCAATGAAACTGACGACAGGTTTCTTTGAGGTGTTGTACTCCTTCAAGAACTCGGCAGCATCTTCCTCAGCAGATCCTCCGATCTCACCAATCATGATGATACCATCGGTCTCCTCATCCTCAAGGAAGACCTTCAAGCAGTCGATGAAGTTGGTTCCAGAGAATGGATCACCACCAATTCCAACAACGAGCGATTGTCCGAGACCTGCTTGTGTGGTTTGGTTGACGGCCTCATAGGTCAGGGTTCCTGATCGTGAGACAATACCGATGCGACCGCGCTTGTGGATGAATCCTGGCATGATACCGATTTTGCATTGTCCTGGTGCGATAATACCGGGGCAATTGGGTCCTACCAAACGTGTCTTTCCTTGTGTCTTCAAAATGTCCGTGATGCGAACCATGTCTATGCTTATCAGAAAAGTGACAAGCAGGTTCCAGAGCTTACATACCGTGCTGTGGAATACCTTCAGTGATACTGTTCCAATTGTTAGACATTGGCCTGTCAATGCAATTCTTGGTAGAAACCTACCATACTACCAACGGAATTTCAGCAGAAATGGCTTCTTCAATACCTGCTGCAGCAAGAGGAGGTCTATACAAGTCAGTCTTTGCAGCTCCTGACAAGTTCGCGCGGGATGCCATACGGGACAAATATGGCCGAGGCCGTAGCTCCAGCCTCCTTTACAGCTTGCTCGACGGTAGCAAAGACAGGCAGATCAAGATGCGTCTGACCAGCCTTCTTTGGGTTTGTTCCTCCGACCACAGTAGTTCCTATCACTTTAATCAGATGCGACTCTCCATGTTGACGTGAAGACACGTACCGTATTCGATAGCTTGCTGAGCATGGAATCTGCAGATAGTCATATCAGTATTCTTCCGTTACCTCCGTGACCTGCTATCATCACTCACGTTCCCTGCTTTCCAGTGAAGCCCTGGTAGATAACTCTGGTCTCCTTGGTGATTCTCAGGTTTTCAGCTGTCGAAGCATAGCTCCCCGTGGAATAAGCTTGTCTGCGAGTGACTGTGCGCAGCGCCGGTTTTGCGCATCTTGAAAAGGCCTGCATATTGGCAGATGATAGGTGTATAGAAAGAGATAGTTGCGATGAATGTTGACCAGATTATCTTTCTCCTGCTAGTCCCCAGAGATACCGGCAGAGACTAGCGTCTTTCTGATGCCAAGAGATGCCAGGTTTTTTTTTTGGATGTGAACCCCACCATCACATAAAGGTCTACCACTTTAGACAGAACCTCATATCTGGCTATCTGTGGGAGGATTTGTATCATAGATATACCAATATGGCGACCGAGACTATGACATTGTCTGAGCGGCAGAAGAAGCCAAAGAACATGAACCTACCGTCGGAAAGCGAACGGTATCTTCGTTGCTGCTCTGACATAGCAAGTGCACTCGTCCAGGACCATGAAGCTTTACAGGATCCCAAGTCTCAGAAGAAGGACCTTAACTTGAACAGCTTGCGTACGAGGATGTCAAAGAAGCATAAGTTAAGCAATCTGCCGCCGCTGACTGCGATTATTGCCGCCGTACCAGAGCATTATAAGAAGTACATTCTACCCAAACTGATCGCAAAGCCCATAAGTATGTGAGGTCACAGTTTCTATGTCTGTTTCCACTGACATGAGTATAGGAAGTGCTTCCGGTATTGCTGTAGTCGCAGTAATGTGCAAACCCCACAGATGTCCTCACATCGCATATACAGGGAATATATGTGTATACTGTCCAGGCGGTCCAGACTCAGACTTTGAATACTCGACCCAATCATATACCGGTTACGAGCCAACATCTATGCGAGCTATACGAGCAAGATACGATCCTTTTGAGCAGGCCAGAGGAAGAGTCGATCAGATCAAGTCCCTCGGCCACAGCGTGGACAAGGTCGAATACATCATAATGGGGGGAACATTCATGTCTCTGTCGAAACAATATCGCGAAACATTTATATCACAGCTACATAACGCGCTTAGCGGATATCAGGGAAACAATGTTGATGAAGCAGTGGAGGCTGGCGAGATGAGCAACATCAAGTGTGTTGGGATAACTATTGAGACACGACCAGACTACTGTCTCCAACCTCATCTTTCTGATATGCTACGGTATGGATGTACTCGTCTGGAGATTGGAGTCCAATCTTTATACGAAGATGTTGCACGAGATACGAACAGAGGACACACAGTGGCGTCAGTAGCAGAAACATTCTGCCTGGCAAAAGATGCTGGCTACAAAATCGTAAGCCATATGATGCCGGATTTACCAAATGTGGGAATGGAAAGAGATCTTGATCAGTTCCGAGAGTACTTTGAGAATCCCGCCTTCCGCACAGATGGCTTGAAGATCTACCCTACTCTGGTTATCCGAGGTACTGGACTTTACGAATTATGGCGAACAGGTCGCTACAAGAACTACACGCCAAACGCTCTGATTGACATCGTAGCTCGGATCCTCGCTCTTGTTCCTCCTTGGACTCGTATATACCGAGTGCAAAGAGACATTCCCATGCCTCTGGTCACATCAGGAGTGGAAAATGGCAATTTGCGGGAGTTGGCTTTGGGAAGGATGAAGGACTTCGGTACGACCTGCAGAGACGTCCGTACTCGAGAGGTAGGTATCAACGAAGTCAAGTACAAGCTGCGCCCTTCTCAAGTTGAGCTTGTCCGTCGGGACTATACTGCCAACGGCGGATGGGAGACATTCTTGGCTTATGAAGATCCAAAGCAGGATATTCTTATTGGTTTGCTTCGATTGCGAAAGTGCTCAACGAAGTACACTTTCAGACCTGAACTTCTCGGTCAACCTACAAGTATTATTCGAGAGCTTCACGTCTACGGATCTGCAGTGCCAGTCCATGCTCGCGATCCTCGAAAATTCCAGCACCAAGGTTACGGAACTCTTCTGATGGAAGAGGCTGAAAGGATAGCCAGAAACGAACACGGCAGCGCTAAGATCAGCGTCATTTCTGGTGTTGGTACCAGAGACTATTATCGAAAGTTGGGATATTGGCTAGACGGTCCTTACATGAGCAAAATCCTGAATCATAGAGATGATGAGAGTGATGACGACGACTTCTGAAGGCATCGAGAGCGACCGCAACTTGACGGTCGCAGGTCAGGTGACCGCATCGTCGCCGTGAGGCACGAACATATTTCACGATAAAGTCGTGAGAATTCTTTGGATGACAGAACCAGCATATTTTCTGGCATATAGTCAGCAATAAGAGGTGCCTAGAGAGATCTCCTAGAGGTATATCCAACTAGGTCGCTTAGCTGTCTAGGTTGTCGAACAACTCCGCTGCATGCAGCGAAGCGGCCATGACCCATCCGCGCCAAGAGATAGAGGGAGGCTCTGCTGCCAGGTGGGAGGGCATGAAGTAGACGAACATCGTAATAGGCGAGTTTTGTAGCTCAATATAAATAACTTGCCCAGAGCCACTCCTTTTCGACTTTACCCGTTAAAGCGACTCAAATTTTCTTTGAAGTGCTATCAACCAGGGGTGTGAACCAAATACATTGATTTGCCTCCGATTGTTGACTGATGTTTCCATTCCAGTGTTCCAACAAGCACGGGAAATGCAAGTAGCATGCCGTACTTCGGTGCTATGGTTACTGCTCTGCTTCTCGTACCAGCTTGGTTCTCTATGTTTTTTCTACGAGACAGCACCCTTAAAGCTAGAGTTTGGCTGGTTGGCAGTACATAAACGTGTAAATATAAGCACTTAAGTGCTAGGCTAAATAGATACCTGTGCAGGATACATTCGTGGAGGAAACTATAAAAGTGAAGGAGAATATACTTATACTACCTGAGGGATACTCGGGCGGGTATTTAGTCAAGCCATACCAAAATAGCCGAATCCCAACAAATTTGTGATTTTCCCAAAACTACCAACAAACTAGAGCATTATATCTGTGCCGCGACATGTCGCAAACTGTTCAAACTTGGTGTAGGTGTACCTCTAAGATCACATCTTTGATGCGCTGACCTTTTAATATGTCTAAATACCTTTCCAAACGCACACATTATCCCTCAAATTGGTGAAAACGTTAGCTTTGAGCTCCGCGTCTCCGACACCAACTAAGAAGCTGGAATCGCAGTATTATTAAATGGGATATTCGCAGGATGGATCAGAAGGGTCGATTACCTGTTGTGACGCCTCTTTTGGGTGCTAATAGCGCGTCAGGTGGAGTGGTAACTTTTCAAGAAAGGGGACCTTGGGCTGGAATCGGTGGTTGTGATAATTACGCTGGAGAAATCAGAACTTGAGGATTATCAACGCAAACTTTCGTATATACACCCTGGTATATACTAGCCATGAAAGTTATTCTTGCCCCCCCCCCCCCGGTTCAATAACTTTCAGAAGCCGTTTCTCAACGCTGTCGATCCACTGGTTGATCTTTGAGACAGGTATCTTCCTCCATTCCTCCTCCCAAGCCCTACAAACCTGTTCCTCGGTCTCGCAGAACTCTGGCATCTGCTTTATCCATTCTCGTATGCATTACCATACTGCCTCGATTGCATTCGGGTCGGGAGACTGATCTGGCCAGGTCAGGCGTGCAATCTCGAGAAGTTCCATCAACCGGCGTGTAAACTTGGATTTGTGAGCGGCAGCGTTGTCTAATACAACTTGAATTCGGCCAATATGAGCTCGTGTATCCCTCCCTTCTATTGTCCTCCAACTATTGCATATCTTTAACCCAGGGATCTAGGAGTGGTATAATGCATTTATCTGTGGCTCGGAACCAGTCGATTCCCCACGGGCTCGCTCCTCTCTCTTCTTGCAATTATTCTTGATATAGTTGGCAAGAAGCGGCTTCTTGCTCTTACGCTTTCGACCTCGAGCCTTCGCAGCCGCCTGTGTAAAAGGAATCAATTTGGTACAGAATTGGGGCTGTGGCTCACATTCTTTCGCTGTTCAAGGAGCTCGAATTCTTGAACCAAGCGTGGCCTTTCTTCGGCTTGCATACCCTTCAAAATCGCCGCAGCTTCGTTCTGTTCTTCTAAAGTCTCTTTGAATAAGACCTTAAAGGGTCCTGGGGGTTGATTGTACATAATAGCTAACATGAACTCGGCTTTCTGGTATTCTTGTTTGATGGTCTTTTGGATAACACCTTTATGAAATATTCCTCTGGTGAGTGCCAACGACGCAGTTTTGATACTCCGATCGTATGTTGGCCTGATCTATCCATGTAGTCGTTCGTATGCCTGTGTCGAGAATCTCGTAGGCCAAATCGACGCGCATTTGTTCCAATCTCTCGTTCAATTCGGGTTGTTCGGCTCCTTCGAGGTGATGGTAGAAGTATTTGTACATAAACTTCTAAAAAACTCTACAGAACAATCGACACCTTCGGTCTTGATGATCTGCCTCTCAGTTCTGTGTCGATTTGCCCTGCTTTTTTGGGTAACATAACATCTGCCACGATTTGGCTTTCTTCGGCATCGGTGAACTTATGGGGACGGTGACGCTTGCCAGGCGAGTTATGAACGTTCGTGGTATCTAATAAGGGTACCCCTCTCTTCTTCGACCTTCAAAATGACCATTTAATGACTTTGGAGAATGCAGAAGGGTCTTTGTCGAGGTCTCTCGTGATTTGATTAATGGATATATTGGAATCGAATTTGGTCACCATTGCAAGGCGTGTAGCGTCGGAATCTCTCCTCGAAGTGTCTTCCCTTTTCCAGGCTGTACGTCCTTGCCAGGACGATTCTTATGCACCATTTTGTAAGGGAAAAAAAACGAGAATTGGTCAAAATACGGGCCGATGAAAAAGTAGTGTTTTGTGTTGGAAGCATGAGATTTGATGTTTTGATTACTTAAGCTATGGCCTGACTAAATACTCACCCGTGTAGGTATTTGGCCTAGGCAGGAAAGCCTACATCGTCACATAGCCTCTGGCCAATACAGCACTCAAATGGAAAAAAGAGCCAGTTGAAGAGACACTTACTGTGGGATTTAGTGAATGCTACATCGAAGTCTACCAATCGAAGTCTATTTCTGTGACAGGAAATATCCACGACTGTATATATCAGCGGTGTCAGACTGTGGTGGTCGATTGAACCGGTGAGTGATAAATGAGAGATATGGCTTTGGCGCTTACGAGTAGCTTCGGGTCACTTCTAGGATGGATCCAGAAGCCGCTGTGCCCAACCGGCTCGTAGCACAGGCTCGCAGCATTAGCTGTGGCTTATTTCCACGATGGGTGTCGGGACTGGACATGCCCATGACCATCGAGCTCTATCAGCAGCTCTCACGAGTGTTACTCATGAAGCTTTGAAACAACGTGGGAAAGTCATGGCGACAGCAGCCTGCTTGAGATCTCGAGTTTACGGTACTTCATATCTACATAATCTCACTTCAAGAACCTGAAGTCCAGGCTAGAGCATTGCCGTGTTGCCGGTAGTTAACATTCGAGATACAGGCGGCCGATTACCTACCGCTCAGTATCAAGTGGGCTAGCGAGCCGTTGTTAAGTTAAGTGCACAACGAGAGGGAAACCAAAGAAACAATTCGATAGTTCTGCGCAACTGCGTGACATACCCAGATCGAGACTCGAGTGAAGTACAGGCCAAAGGGCCAGACAAAGGGGTGTGGAAGTTGTGCAAGTCTCTTACAGTAAAGTGCTCAGAGATGACGACAGCGAGATTCTGTTGCAGGGTTGGCTTTCAAGAAAAAGATGTGGAGTGCTTCCTCCTGTCCACGAGACCAGCAGTACTTGCCTTGCAATATCAGACCTTTCTAATATTGATAAATCCATGACTGGCATAAACAGGACTCAAAATAGAGATCATCTCGCAGCGATCACAGCGAATCCCCCGTCCTGAAACATAACGACCATTATGCGCTAAGTACCAACGGTTCAGATCTACGATTCATTTGCCCGTTCCCAAGTGGTGCCTTCTTCTCCACCGACCCAAAAGTGGTGAGTGAATAGAATCAACACAAGCCGCTGAATCTAGACATTCACCACAACTTCACCACTTGCTGCTTGCTCTCCCGTCTCTTCTTCGATACGTCTTGGGGAAGAATGGAAGCCCATGAAATGACAGCTGCACTTCCTACGCAGGCCGACTAGGAGGGAACGCGATGCAAGATCAATATCTCCTCATTTTCACCGACCCTGGTTCCTGAACCAAGACTTCAATCAAGATTGCTGGCAATGGGCTCATTACAGCTCAGGGGAAAACGCTCGCCCGGGCTGTGAATGGCTGCAACGTGGTCCAGCTACAGTTCAGTACCTGCTTTGGCGAACGCGATAGATGATGGGACGGCGCTCATTCAACTCTCAGGGGTAATGCTTCCACAATCCATGGTACGGAGGCTTCTGATCTTTGATGGGTGTGTTTGTATCATATTTACCAAACAGAGCTATGCCGCTCTTGGTAGGCCATTCCCCTGGTAAATGGGCTCCGGGGCGGGCTAGTCGTCCGGATGGCTGCTGTGTCAGACGCCCGCTGTAAGTCGACAGAAGCGGGCCCGGATTAGGAGGCAGACAGGAGGCTTCGCCCCCCATGTTAATTTCCCACTCTTCATATATTGAAACACTTCCTCCTCTTCTATCCTACTTCTTCTTCCTTCTCAGCCCAACAGCCAACTCTTTCAATCACACTATTCAATTAGAAACTTTGACTCCGGTCGTCCATTCTTTACAGAATCTGCTCAATCCCATTAGAACTATTCAGCATCACCTTCAACTCGAACTATCTTCGCACTTTCTCACCTGAAACGAAAGGTTCAAATCAAAGCTTCAAGATGCAATTCTCAGTTGTCGCCCTTGCTCTGTTCGCCGGCGCCGTCATGGCCGGTGAGGTCAACACCGTCTACGACACCGTTGAGATCACCATCACCTCATGTGCTGTCACTGGTAAGCTTCCAGTTCTCCTACAGAATCTTCAGCTTCAGCCCGCTAACATGTCCCTAAGTCACCGACTGCCCAGCCCGCAGCACCGTCACCAGCCTGACCTCCTACCCAGTCTCAACCTGGGCGGCAGTTACCCCGGCCTCCCCCATGCCAACGCCAGCCTACTCCATGCCACCATCCAACTCCATGCCACCACCATCCAACTCCATGCCACCACCATCCAACTCCATGCCACCACCATCCTACTCCATGCCACCACCATCCTACTCCATGCCACCACCATCCTACTCCATGCCACCACCACCCATGAACGCCTCTAACCCAACCTCCGGCGGATCGATGCCCACCTACGCTCCATCTCCCGTTGTCTCAGGCGCGCCCGTTGCCTCTGGCAACAGCACTGCCTCTGCCACGACCGCAGCCAGCTCATCCTTCACTGGTGCTGCCTCCACCGTCCAGGGCTCTTTCGGCGTCGTCGCTCTTGCTGGTGTTGTTGCTTTCTTCCTATAAGCTTCTCACCTCGCCTCTGTACCATTTCAGGCGCTTGGTGGTTAGGGAAACGGGCCAGGGCATTCATGCCATAACAAACCACATCCAACAATGAAGGAAATATGAACGACTTTAATACATGACAAGGGAACCGTTACCCCATATCCTGTCAAGTTGTGATTGGGAGACAATTAATTTTTTAAGCATTACTGTTACAATTCTCATGTAATTTACTTAATGCTAGGCATGGCATGGAAGTCGGGCATTTCAATTTTCAACTAGCTATGATTTGGTTTGTGTTTGAATATAATAGAATGGAAGATGTGCATTCTTGGAATAAAAATTGAATTTGATTCTGATAAACAAGATGTTGTCCGTCCTGTTCTCACTTTGCAGAGATTGACAGTGATGAAATGCTTGCCCGACATAGTGCTGACAACTAAACACAAGCAAATTAAAAGAACCTTTAGCTGATGAGGACCTTGGGTAAAAGAAAACGACGCAACAATAGTGGGCGTCATAATCGAGTCTCACCCCCTTTGATTATAAAGTAATATCGAAATACGATAATCACAACATCAATTCAAAACTACAATGGTTACCTTAACACACTATACATACCGTGAAACTATACCAGATCATCAGAGCATCCTACTCGTGCGCGTGAAGCTTCAACTCAAAAGACAATCCGGTTCTTCGATGCGTTCGACGCTACGGCCTCGGGTCACGATCTCCTCGCAAAACGATTTCACGTCGACCGTAAAACATGTCGCAATTGGTTTGAAGAGCGCGAGTTGAGGGATCCAGAAGCATATCATCGAGCTGGAAGAGGCTTGGAGATAAACTAGGGTCGAAGTACAAGCCCTGCCGAAGAGCTGTAAGCAAATCGTTGCTAAAGTTAATCCCGTCCGCGACGCTCGTCCCAAGGCTCAAATTGAGCATTTCAAGCTCTTAATTCAAGGAGTACGAACCCTTCAACAATCTTTGCATCGCAATACAAATGGGGACGGAAATACAAACAAGCATACATTAAGAAACAACTCTGGGACACAAATCTTGGGAAACGAGACCTATGGTAAAACACACAAGGGCAAAGGAACTGCAGGCTTTTGGCAGTATTTATTCTTCACCGACCAAGCATGTTTCGATCCTGAAAATCATGTCACCAATGTCATATTCGCCGGGAGGTAGGCACTCCTAACTGTTCTGAAAATTACCAAAGAAAGCCGGAAACAAGCTACACTTCGCTGCGGCAGTCAATTGTCGGATCAAGGAGCCTTGATCTACGACGAGGAAGAGAAGCATACCGAGAAGCCGGAGCGTCCAACAAAGCGTCAGAAGTCAAAGTATGAGTCGGAATCCGAATTCGACACAAGAATTAAAGACTGAGAGCAAGTAGTCGTGGAGCTCTCCCACAAGACTGGAATTGCATCTTAGAGCAATAGTATGTGTGACCCGGAAATACTACATCGAGAAGATACTTCCAAAGTATATTGAGATCAGCGAGTATCTACATTCTAATCCGCCAAGGTCTGGTCACCAAGCCTCAAAATGGATATTTCAAGAAGACAAACACCCTTCCCACGGTACGATATAGAAGGGCTTGCCGGGCGCCTTAAAAGCGATCACAAACTGAAGATCCTCGTACACTCACCTCAATCGCCAGATCTCTCACCAATTGCGGCATGCTGGAGCATTTTTAAAAGGCCGAGTATCAAAGTATTGATGTAATCATAGAGGTCAGATACTGAGCTAAAAAGAGCTCATTATGAGGGAATGGGATGCGATTACAATACATTAAATCCGAGCACGTACAAGTGAAATTCCGTGGAGATGTACTGTACTGGGCTTGAAAGGACCAGTGGTTCTCCTATAAGATCTAATTTCTGGGAATTAAAGGCCAAATTTCCGACACATACTAATTGCAATATCCAAGGATAAATATCCAAAGATGCAAAAAGCTTACGAAGTATGACCACCAGGGTAGCTCTCCTACGTCAAGTTTAGATGCTATCGACTAGTTCAATAAAGGTATATCCAGGTAATGTACCAATTGGCATTGTTACAAGCTGAAGTCAAGGATCTTCTAAAGGCGAATGAGACTTTAAACAAGCGTCTTAATCGTAGAAAAAACGTTCACAAATAGGAAGACCACTCAATCTACGGGCTCAATCAACAGTAGGAGCAGGCTTTAATGGATGAGAGGGACGTTGCGGGCCAGTTAAAGTAAGAAATGCAGGCAGCTGATGGTTGTCGAACTAAGAAAGTAACACGCGCGCGACGCTGTGGCAACTGCAATATAGCTGGGTACGTGTCAAATTGTAATAGAGGCTTCTGAAGAAGATATATCCTGGTAAACAAAGTTGATTTGATATGTTTTGGCTGAGTTTTGGGACTTGCCGGTTCGCATGTTTTGCATGCTCGCAGTGCACGAAATTAGCCGAACAACCAAAAGATGCTAACTTCATACACCTCGAGGGAGGTAAGGGTGACGTGGGAGAGTCTGGATCCGGAGAGTGAGAAACGGGAGAAGGTAGTGTGGAGCGGTATTGTGTTGATAGTCTCCCTGGATTGATGTTTAAGGTACGGGCACGAAAGTATGAATGTGGCTTCCTTAGACTCCGACAGGTAAGAGTGTCAAGAGGAGTCTGGAGCTTGAGGAAGGCTTGGACAAGACGTTGAAGGGTCTTGGTCTTGACTATGTCGACCTCTTCCTCGTGAATTGGCCTGTTGCCATGAATCCAAAAGATATGTCGTCTCGAAAAGCACGTGATCTTTTCCCTGACATAGACCAGACAACCATAGTGAGTCACGGAGGGAGTTGATATGAGTAGGTAGGGTTTCGATTTCGAGCTCTGATGCTCAGACGCTGTACATCGTCGTTCTCCCTTCCAGCCTCGACACCTCTTCAACCACATCAGCACATTCCCATACTCTTCTCGGGTCCCTCCATTCAGGTAGGATTGGAGAGAGATGGAGAAATGGAGAAATGGATTGAGTTATAAAGATGCGTCAACGAGTCGCAGGACAAAAGCCCGTCGCAAGTCACAGGCCACAGTCGCATATGAAGGATAACCTATCCCCTATCCCCTATCCCCAGTCTCCATCTCCGTTCCTCATACACTTACTTGCTCAGCAAGCACCCTCTGTTCCATCTCCCCAAACGCCCCCAAAACGTCCCCATACCGTCCCCAAACCTCCTCCCTATATCCTACATCCACCTTCTCCACAGCTTCACTCTCCCTCCACCGCTCCCCGATACATGTCTCAAAGCTCTCTCCTTCACTATGTTCGATCGCCCACACAGCTTTATACGCGCCGCCTAACGCACACGTGTTGCCGCCGACATCGAGCTTATATACGCCCTCCGCACCGCCCAGGACTTCGCCAACGAGACGCGCAATGGCTGGATTGAGACTGCCACCGCCGACAAGGTAGATGCGTCGTGGTTGAGGAGGGCGGGAGGGTGTTGCGGAGACGACGAGGTTATGCGAGCGTAGGCGGAGAGAGAGAATTTGTGATTCTAGAATTGCGCGGGCGTCGTCTTTGGGCGTCCATGTTCCCTCTGCTGATTCTTGGAGATTCAAACTGTTGGATGCGCAAGTGTAGCGATATGTACCTGCACGAACGTTGGGTACGATCTCAGGCAAAGGGAAGAAGAGTTCTAGTTTTGCTGGATCGTCTTGGGAAGCTTGACCGAGAGGTGGAGTGGCGAGGGCAAGCTTGTTGAATGTATCCCATGGATCTGCTGTCGTAGATGGCGCGAGGGCGTCGCGAACTTTTTCTCGCGCGAGACCCCCGTTCTTATAGCACAGCATGAACATATACAAGCCCGCCGTCGTCGGATGGTTGAAGAAGTGATAAGCGGGATCAGGTATGTATTTCGGTGTCGACATCAAGAACGTGGTTGAAGTTCCCAGACTGACAATCGCATCTAACGGTCGTAAGGGCAGAGCTAGGATGGTAGATGGATTATCTCCTGTGAAGGGAGCAATGCCACAGTCTGATGGGAAACCGTACTTCTTGACAAAGTACGAGGAAATGGAACCCATTCTGCCTCCACCTTCTTCGCGCACGATGCCGAGTTTTGATCTTAGGGACATGAGACCGTCGGAGCCGGCGGCGAGGGTTAGAAGCGGCTCGCTCCAGGCGCCGGCTTTGATGTCCCAGAGATTCATGCCGCAGACGTCGCTGATATCGAACGGCGCTATCTTTCCTAGGAAGACTGACGCTAGGAACGAGGACACCAGGGTAATCCGTGAAGTTTGTCTATAGACTTCCGGGCGTAGCTTTCTGAATCGCATGATCTGTGGTCCTGTGAATCGCTTTCGAATGTCAGCTTGCTACATACGGTATCTAGTGGGTGACAAGGTAGAAGCTCACGTGATGCGCCTTACTCCCCGTAACCTCCGCCAACCTCTCCTTACTCCCCAACACCTCATCAAACGCATCACACTCCGCCTGTGTACTCGCATCCTGCCAATTCGGACTGAACTCCCACGCAAACGCACCCTCCAGCCCCTCCACAAGACTCCCATCCTCCTTCAACGCCCCCAACAGCAACTCTCCGTTAGCGCTCCAGTATACACTCCCATGCTGCTGGCCAGCACCGGAAATTCCCTTGATTCTAGCGAATGAACAGCCAGCATCGCGGAGGCGGGAGAGCACGAGATCGATGGCAGCGAGCCACATGGCGACCGGGGCGTAGACTTCGTGGGCGTCGTCGTTAATGAAGACGCCTTTAGTGATGCCGTAGGAGGAGAGGTCGGCGTCGAAGTCCGCTTTCACTTCGTAAAGGACTTTCAGAGAGGAAGTGATTACGATTGCTGGGTTGTGTTGGTTCTTATGTTGATAGATGGGAAGCACGTGGTTTGGGACGCACCTTTGAGTTGCTGGGTTGAGAGGTCGAAACCGAGATAGAGAGGTCCTTGGACGGCCATTTTGAGGCGGTGCTTGGTAGAGGTTTGGTATTGATCTTCCCCGAAAGTTCAGGGGGATATAAAAGCAGAATTGCTTGCAATCTGTCAATAGAACTAGGGTACTCAAGTGCTCACTCAAGTTGAAGAAAGAAGTTGGTGGGACAAGGGGGGCGGCTATTCAGGCTGATTACATGCGCTCCAATGAGCAAGGACTGTTCCTGGATCTGTGGACCTTGAGCTGATTTCCTTTTTGGGAAGGAACCATCAAACCAGGCCAGCGGTGGCCAACATATTAAGAAGAAGTGGAAATAGCGTCCCTGTTATGGCCAATGCTGCACTTGCAAGTACAATGTAGAGAATTGCTAAATATCGTTGGATGTGATGTGGTGTGTGAGTCAAAAGTGGGCTGCATCAAACAAATTTGGTTGATCAAGGAATCTCGCCTAAATAGGGGTTGGAGACGAAAGAAGGTGGCATTTGACGTAGATCAGGTGAATATAATCCATTGAGACGCTCCATCCTATCTGCCTCTTGATACCGAGGTACAATAACACATCCGTGGTATACATATAGAGAGACTCTCAAAGAGTCTTCTTCCCATTGCCATTCCCGCTTTTATGCTCATGCGAATGGTCATGATCATGTTCATGTTGATGTTCATCCTCAGGCTCTGGACTCGCTCTTATGTCGCCGCTGATAAACTCATCAAACAGTGTTGACGCATCGTTATCTTTCGGTACGAAGCGAACCTTGACTCTTCGTACCCCTCTTACTTTTGAGCCGACAGCTTCTCTGACTGCCTCCTCTACTTTCCTAACCTCCTCAACAGTCCATGTCTTAGGTACTGCAACCTGTAGATCTACCAAGTAGTTCTGACCAGATTTCACGCCTTCTATTTCTCTCAGTTCTATTTGTGACCCATCTGGGATATTTGCAAAACTGTTAATCACTTGTTTAGTGACAGACTTTTTCACGTCGGCGTCGATTCCCTTGTCTGCCAGTTCGTATAGTGCTGATACTGTGTTTTGCCACCCGCCCTTAATGACAAGCAGAGAGATCAGGAGCCCTCCAACTGGATCTAACCATGCAGCCTCATGTAAGAAATTTGCCCCAAGAATCGCAAAGAGAGTGACGATGCCAGTAAGTGAGTCAATTCGGTGGTGGATAGCATTCGAGGCTAGGACAGAGGATTTTCGTTCTTTTGCTACTTTCATAGCTGCAGACAAATTAGCATATCTCATGATTGAAATGTTAGGTATGCTTACTGGCTTGGTAGAGCCATTCTTTCAGTACAACGGTTCCTGCAGCTAGCCATGCAGCATGAATACTCGGTCCCGCATGCCCATGACTATGGCTGTGACCATGCGAATGTAGAGCTGCCTCCGCCGCAGCCTGTGCATCCAAGAAGAAGTGTGCGTATAGTATCTCGCAGCTGTTCATGCACATGAAGCATCCTCCAAAAAGCAACATTCCGCTGACGCCAAGTGATCCTAGGCTCTCAACCTTTCCAAAGCCAGTGGGGAATAAAGTCGTCGGTGGTTTCAAGCTCCAGGAGACTGTCGCCAATGTGAGAATGTCGCTGGCCAGATCCGTTAAGCTGTGCCAGGCATCTGCGATCATAGATTGTGAATTGAATGCGTATCCTCCTACTCCCTTGACAATGGCCATGCCCAAGTTGGAATACAGCCCAATCCGAGTTATTCGCACGCCGGCATCGTTCTTATTCTTCGAAGTAAGGTATGTGTTATCATGGTGATGATGATGAGAATGCGATCGAGTCTGTGTTTGTGTGAGGGCCTCCATAGCTGATCGCGTGTATGTTGTGTCCTTGAATGATTGTAGCCGTGGAAATAAAAGTCTGCGCCTCGTACCAGTGCAAGCCGCAGAAGAAGTAGATGTTAAAGAAATGAATAAGGTAGGAGAAGCAGCGGTTTGCAGGACTCTATGCTGTAGTGAATCTGGCCTTTTGCAATTCAGGCGTGATGTGGTTACTGTATTCAGCCACGAAGACGGGCTGCGTGTACGAGTACTGGTAACTCTGACCCCTTGCGAAGGACACCATGCTGCTACTGCTGCGCCAAACATCGGCATGTCTTTCCTTCCCAAGAGCTTGGCCCGCACTCTACCTCTAGCAGCAGAGCCCTTCACCTGCTGTTGTCCGCGTACTGTGCTGGCATGGGACGCGTGTATCCTTACGATTGATGTTTTCAACCAAAATTTGTTTTTAAGGTGGGATACGTTGCGAGGTCTTGGGAGCGTCGGAATTAGAAGGAGATCTTGGGCTTGGGCTTGATTTTCAGGGCTGATTCTGACCACTCAATATCAGTCCACTTTACATGGCGTATGGGATACCACCCATTTGATATAAAGAACAGAAACTGTTCATACTGAAACAATTGGAATTCGTGTCAATTGGGATACTCTACATTCTTTTATGTGCCCGATATCTGTTTGGCTTCAGGCCTTGAAGACAGCCTTGATAGCTTCGGCTTCATTGAAATTACTCACATGAGTTCGTTCTTGACCAAGACAAGCTATCTCAGAATGGCTAGATCGACTTGGATATCATGACGATGCTGAATACACGTCGAGAGCTCTTCTAAGCAGCTACCTAAGGCAAGGTACAGCCCAAATGCATACTCAATGCAAAAACCTCTCATTCGAATCCCCTATACCGGGCCCCTCCCAGCACCAACAATCATCCCCCGTTTCGCAAACTCCATCACCGGCGCCATAGCAGCACTTTCGACCTTCCTGACTGCCCCTCCCTCGCATCTCGTCCACCACCAGCACTCCTCCGACCCAAAGTCGACGGTCATAATAACAGGCGCCGGAATAAGCGTCGCATCCGGCCTCGCAGATTACAGAGGCACCAATGGCACATACCGCGTGAACCAAACCTACCGGCCAATCTACTACCACGAATTCGCCGCAAACCATGAAGCGCGGAAACGATACTGGGCACGCAGTTTCCTAGGCTGGACCAACCTACACAAAGCGCGTCCGAACCCAACACATTATGCCATCAAATCGCTTGGTTCCATGGGCTTCATCCGCAATGTAATAACGCAGAACGTTGACTCCTTTCACTCGATCGCCCATCCCGACCTGCCAACCCTCGAACTCCACGGCTATCTGCGCGCCCTGACGTGCGTGAGCTGTCACAACGAGTATCCGCGCGAGGAATTCCAGACGCAGCTCAGCAAGCTAAATCCCGCATGGGACGCTTTTCTCGCCGAAATTATCAGGTCAGGTGCGTTGGATACAGAGAACCCGGATGAGCGGCGCTCAAGGGGTGTTCAGACGAATCCGGATGGAGATATCGATTTGCCAGGTGCGCCGTATACGAAGTTTCGATATCCGGCGTGTCCGCATTGTCTCGCCAACCCGCCTCTCGCAGGGGACGGTACACAGACGAAAGTCGAGATCGACATTGATGGGGCATGGAAGACTACCAGCACGGCTGGGATCCTGAAACCCGCGGTGGTGATGTTTGGCGAGAGTATTGCCGGGGTAGTGAAAGATGCTGCTGAGATGGCTGTTGATGGGAGTGGGAGGATGTTGATTGTAGGTACTAGTTTGGCTACGTATAGTGCATGGCGACTAGCCAAGAGGGCGCTGGAGAGGGGAATGCCGATTGGAATCCTCAATCTTGGTGGTGTACGTGGTGAAGAGTTATTCTTCCAGAATCTGCCGATCGGACAGAAAGGGGAAGCCGGCGTGAGAGCTGAACAGGCCAGTGATCGCGTTTTACCTGGGCTGGTAGAACAATTAAGAAGGACAGGTTTCCATGGCCATAAGGAGCATCAGAGTGTTGCGCAACATCTCCAAAATAACACGCCGTTTAAAGACATGTTGTCTTAGATCAGCAATCTTACATTGTATATAGTAGAGTTGTACATGTATATCGCACATAGAACAGCCTAGTAGAACCCAGATGGAGCTTTTCCGACCGGTTTCTCTGCCATAGTCTTCATCTTCACATCCTCCTTGTCTTTCTTCTCTCCAATTACCTCGCCAACAAGCGGCACATCTCCACACTTCTCATGTATCTGTTTCCCCGTCGACCTCCTCGAGTTCTCCCAGATCTGATCTTCCTCTTCAATCTCTCTCAACACTATTTTCTGTTAGTCTCATCCCCAAAAACACCTTCCCCATCATCATCAATTCCACCCAGTGTAAATAAAGGAAACTCACCCTCCTCCCACTCTGCTTCCCTCCTCCCCTTCCCCGTCCCCAACAAGCCCTCCACGTCCACCTCCTCCCCCTTTTGTATTCTCCCGATAATCTCTTTCAGCAGCCCAATCTTCGCATTCGCTCTCCTTTCAAACGCGCCGAAGCTGTTTTTCAACGCAATCATCTGGATGGACATCGACCCGATGAGGATGAAGATGACGATGAAGAAGGTTTGTGGGTTCCATTCTTTGGGTTTCGGCTTGCTGATTTTGCATCTTGAATGAGAGGTGCGAAGAGGTTTTGGGATCAAAGAGGCCCAGAAGGATGTGCTGACGATACTAGGGATGGGAGTGTAACGAGGAAGGGAGGTCGAGAGGTGTGCGCCGGACGTGTAGGTGGTAGAGGTGAGTGTGAGTGTTGGTAGGTATGTCCGTCGGGCGAGGAGGGTGAGTTGTGGTGATATCATGGTGCTGCGGATGCTTGGGGGCGCAAGTAGAGCACGGCGGAGAGATGGTTTGGTCTTCATGGTTGGCAGATAGCCAGGTGGCAGTTCGAGTTCTTGGAGTTGTGGATGCTCAGACTGGCTATACTACAGTGGGTCTATTCTTTGGCCGAACTGTACAAAGCTCTCCCGCAAGCTAACTGAGTGATGAAGCTTGAGCTGTTTCGTGTCGCTATGTTGCGCAGCTGGATTGGTGGAGAGTAAGAGTAGTCAGGATGAATCTCACCTCTGGATAGAAGAATGAGAGGAGCTTTTCCAAACATCGTTCCTGTCGTGAGCTGATGTTGTCGCTATCGCTTTCAACTTTTTCTCGGAGATCACCCCGTTGCTGTGCCGACCTAACTTGCAGGGGTTTCAATGATCAAATATTGACTTGCAGCGAAATTGTGACAACTCACAGCCTCATACATGCTTCTTTTTCGCGAAGATTTTTGGAAAATAATGTTTAGTGTCGCTCTTTAGTACTGTACATTGCCTCTCCTTATCATAATGTCTTCTCCTCAAGCCCGCGCAGATGCGGTCCGCGCTTCTGTGAGCTCTGCATTGACATGTACACCTTCAACTGCGACAATACTCAGCGACCTCTTACTACCGAAAATAGCTCTCCGGAACTCGAATGATCCGGTACGAGCGAAGACTGCCAAAGGCATCACTGCTACGGCAAGGGGGAAAGCTACAAAGACGTCAGTGAAGTCTCGGCCGAAAAATGTGGAAAAGGAAAATGTCCAGGAACAGGAGGACGAGCATCTGTCACTTAAGGAGCGATCCATACTGGCAACTGAGGTTATCAATGCTACTCTGAAATCGCTTAGTGATGCCATCAAAGCTCCTCCTCCGCCATTGCGACGCAAGGAGTCTTCCAAAGATGCGGTCAAAGCCACTTCACGCAAAGGACTTCGACGATCGGTTTCGATGCCCCAATCGCCATTACAACCACAAGCACTCAATCGAGTTACAAGCTCGCCAAACATAGATGGGAGGGCAGAAAGGTCCTCAATATCGCCGTCGTTGATTGCTTCTGGAAACAGAGCTACAGCGGAATGTGCTCGTGTTGCATTTGCTTGTCTACGAACATTATCAGCTTTGAAAGGTCCTGGAACTGAGCTACCAGAACATCAATTGGAAAGTGGAATGTCCGTATTGATAGGTAAACTCATACTGTTGGGTTTGGAGGATATGGCTATTAAAGAGATCAGGATATTGAAGCGGTTGCTTGATAACGAGGACAATACCACGACCAAGAAAGGAACACTGAAAACTTCTACTACTGCGCCTTCATTAAATCATCTTTCTGATTTGTTAAACTTTGGGAAATTGTCATTGACTAAATCGAAGATTCCATTGATCATCACAACACAGCTACAAGCATTACGGTTGATGATATCTTCACCAAAGTACGTGGATGGGCCTGCAGCGCTTTCATATTTACAAGCGACATATCATTCGTCTCCCACCCGTTTACTACTTTTAGTGTCAAAAGGTTCTAAGCCCGAGAAAATTGCTCGGCAACTTCAGACCTTGTCAGATCACTTGTTGGCACTCACTCCGAATATAAATCCGTCAGCTGATGCTTTAGCACTTGAAGCAAAGCTAAGCTTTGCACCAGAGGTAGCGATACAGCTACAGGCACTTGCTCTTCACAACAGAGTATTGTGGTGGAAGATCGCCGGCCATCAGGCGCATCTTGCAGCGGGTATCTACGATCCCTTTCTACGATCTCTCACATCTTTCTCTCGCCGATATCAAGGAGACGCGCTTCAAACCTATCACTTGGCCTCGACAGCTTACAGCAACCTCGAAAACGTGTTATCTAGCTATAGCGAGAACTGTCCACTGAAAACAAACGCTTTCTTGGGGGGCATATTCCGGTTACTGGGCACTCTAGCAAGCCATGCAAAACTGTTTGATCAAGCCATAGTCTGGGCATCGAGAGTTGAGGGATTCCTGAATCCAAAAACCGACTCGGACACCAAAAGATGCGTGATATCAGCATGGGTCGTCGGTCTAAATTTCCGAAGGTCAAGCAGCATTGGCGGAGACGAGGTCCAATTGTCCAATCTGCTGGAGTCACTGGATCGACCATTCAAAGGAGAGTCGTCAGAAATAGAGGACCTGCTGATGGAGGTTTCAAGTCTACGAAGAGTCATGATCGGTGAACTTGTCAACAAAAGGTCAAGTGTCAGTGGCCTTACAACTGGAATGCGTGAATTGTGTGAGAAGCTCATCTTCAAGTGCCCGAGGTTATGCTTGAGATACCTGGGAACTTTGACTAGCGCGGAAACTGCCATGAAAGACATTCTTCGGTATGAACAGCGTCGACAATTCATCAGGAAGCAAGCTGCGAATGCCATCGACTCTGCCTTGTTTCTCATGAGGTCACTCATGGCGGAAGGCCGACTGATTTGGGAAGCGATTGATTCTATTCTTCAAGAATGCCTAGTCTTGGCAGAGAGGATTGAGCCTATTGATGCAGAAGATGGACCCATATCAAACACATCTCTTCCAGTCAAAATTTCCAACCTTTACTTTTCTCAGCACCTCAACTTGCGTCGCGATGCAGACAATCCAAAGGATGTGGGTATCTTGAAATCGTTGAAACGATCAATCGACTGTGTTCGAACACGGCCTGTGTACGAGCGAAAACTTAGCCAGTTTACTGTCAAACTTGAAAAGCTTGCCGAGCTCTATAGAAAGAATGGACTGTACAAGGAACTTTTTAGCACACTTATCAGCCTCCGCGACGAGGCTATATCTGGAGGAGCGTTGAGGAAGGTAGCCAATGCGGCATCCAGCACTTCAATCTCTCAGGCATGGTCACAGGGAGAGGAAACTGCTTTACTTGCTCGAACAATTCAATCATTGACCAAGATACAGCTGAGGCACCCTAGCGTGTCGAGGGAGGAATTACACATCGACGATGCGTGGACTGCAGAAGAGAAAGGCGTAGTCCTTGAGCACATCGTGGGAGTTCTATCAGCACAGACACATCTGGTACCTGCGTCCATCAAATTCCAGACCAACATTATCGATGCAGCTCTTGAGCTTTACACCACAGAGAGCTATCCAATTCGTCAGCTACGAATTCTCAGAACTGCACTTTTTCTTGATGCGGCCCACCGAAATATTCTGACGGAAAGAATAGATGAGCTCGCAACCTCTCCAGTTACACAATGCATCGAGGGCACTGAAGATTTCGGATTGGAGCACTATCTGGCACACTCCCAGACAATTTTGAGAAGTCTCTCAGAAATGCAGAGAAACACTCCCAATATCGATACTATCAAAAATTGTATCGCCTTATGGTCTTCCATTCAATCAAGGTGCAAAGACATGACTGCTTTGGAACACGATATTGATGATGTGCCTCAACTTCTTATCCATCTTCAGTCTCTGGGGGATTACATGCAAATGAAAGGTCATTACACCATTCGTATCGCAATACTGCGCTTGATTGCGGCGATCAACGAGTTCCAAGACAGCTCATCCGACCCAAACGCGTTGACTCTCAGCTATTCGAGTCTCGGAAGTCAATGGCTTGAGCTTGGATATTCTGGAAAAGCCGGTTTGTCATTTGACAAAGCGGAAAGCTATAGCCATCAGAATGGGGTCTCTTCGCAAACCACGTTGCAACTATATCTTGCTTACTCGGAATATCTCCTGGTGATTGGGAACTATACTAAGAGGTTTGTGACTATTTCTGATTTCGCTGCTCACAAACTGACAAATTTTATAGTGAGGAATATCTTCTGCGTGCACAGGTATGCTACGATAAAGGCGCCGATTTTACGATTTCTATGCCAACGTCGCTACATCAGAAGACAATGCAGCATCAGATCATAGCAAAGGCTTACTTGTTGTACTCCAAACTTGCCATGGAACGTGGTGCTGCTCATATAGCGCTCACGTATGCCAAGCTAGGTGTGAGGTTACTCCGTTATGCATGGGCCAGGATTGAACATTCAGTAAAAGTGGAAGTACAGGAAGAAGCCTGTCAACTGGAAGCTGAGCGATTGATTGTGGATGCCTCTTCCTTGAATATTTCAACGAACGAGTTTCCAACGGATGCCATGACTGAAGACCGACTGGCTCTCGGGGCCAGCTTTTGGCCCCTAATAGGGCCATTGTTTCAAGGTCTTAGCTATTTGTCAGAGCTATATGCTCATAACGGCATGTTCTCGGAGACCATGTATTATGCCGAGCAAGCTGAAACCATTGTAAGCCAGGTCAGATCCGGAACCTGTCTGGCAATGGCTTCAGCAATGTTAGGTAACTGGTGGCTTAAAGCTGGCAACCTTGAAAACGGATCAAAATACTTGATCGACGCCAAATTCATGGAGTCCCAACAGACTCGCCAAGGTGTGCTGGTGTCATACTACATGAGCAAGATGCATAATCTTTTGGGAGACCATGATGCATCATCAGTGGCTCTCGAGAGTGCAGCAACAACCATGAAGATATTGATGAGCTTGACCTTCATAAATCAATTGGACCGTCCCAGTCCAGCATTATCAGAGATCATAACTGCAAGCCAGGTTCCCGAATCTCTTGAAGATGGAATAGCTAAACTTACTATCACTAAAAGGAAGGTAATAGTCACCCGAAAAACAACTGTAAGGGAGAAAGGACCAGTGAAGAAGCATTTCGCTGCTCCAGCTAAAGTTCAATTGGCGCCCACCGCCTCCGTTGCTCAGGAATGCCGCCAATTGACGTTGCTTGAAGGGTCTATTTTGCGTGTAAAAGCTCACACACTCATGATGGGGAAGAATTTCCGCGATGCAAAGGATATGCTGCAAGACATAGCAGGACATTCTACATCTCAAATCGACTTCATAGAACATGGTCTTCTGATGGCGAAGCATCTCATTCTTCAAAGCATGGAACAGATAGATGCCGACCCAGTATACTCGACACTTCAGGAGTCGACTATATCGTACCCTTCCGTATCAGTGTCGAAGTCTACAGGCCATGGTGAAAGACTCTCTGTTACTCGGGTCTCTCCTGCCAATGTACCACAGACAGGCCGTGGTGGCCGAGTGCTCGCGCGTACGAAAAGTCCAGCTCCCAATAGCTTCTTCGACAACTTACGACAAGCACAGGAACAGTTGAGCGAAGTGCTCTCTATGGCTAGTATAGCAGCTCCTGTTCACGTTATCCATACTATCTCTGCATTGTCGAATAGTGTCGCGATCTTACTTTCCGCTGCTGGCCAAGTCAATGGCAAGTCTCTCGCTCACCCTGGCTATGCAAGCTGCTTGATCGGTAATTCTCCCTGCAGCCACACCCGAGAGAAATTGCTAACTCTACAGAATCTGCAAGAAACCTTGCTTTCAGACGTGAAAGGAGAGCTCTTGCTGCTGATGCCAGAACGACAACATCGGTTGACGATTGCGGCTGGCCATCAGCAGGTTTTCCTGATTCAAAGAGGCTGAGTCTCGGCGCAAAGGATGACATGTCTCGATTCCAGAAAGATTACATCGACATCATACCAAACAACTGGACTGCTGTCTCGATCTCCCTCAGCGACAGCCGAAATGAGCTGTCGATCACCAGATTTCAGGCAGGTCAGAGCCCATTTGTTCTTCGTCTGCCACTTGGACGCAACAACTCTATAGATGCAGACGAAGAGGTCTTTGGCTTCGAACAAGGCCGTGCAGAGCTGCGAGAAATCCTTGAGCTCGCTAATGAGAGTTCACACTCTGCACGTGACATGAACACGTCTGAGTGTAAGGAAGATTGGTGGGAGGAAAGAGAGGCTTTGGACTCGCGACTCAGAGACCTTCTCGAAAATATCGAGAAGGTCTGGCTTGGTGGGTTCAGCGGCATATTTTCTCAGCGTGTGAGGAGAACCGATTTACTTGCCAGATTCCAAAAGTCATTCACAAATATCTTAGACAAACACCTCCCATCGCGACAGAAAAATGGCAAACGTTCTATTAGTCCACGGGTAACGTTAGACTCCAGGATCTTGGAACTGTTCATCGGCCTTGGAGACGCTTCAGCGGAGGAATGCGACTTTTCGGAACCACTCAACGACCTCCTCTACTTTGTTGTGGATGTTCTCCAGTTCCACGGTGAACTCAACGCCTACGCCGAGATCGACTTCGACTCCATCGTTATCGAAACTCACGATGCACTAGTGGCCTACCATGAAGCCGCAAAACACTCATCCAAGAGCGAAGAAAATCGTCATATGATTTTGATCCTCGACAAAGCATTGCACGCCTTCCCATGGGAATCCCTCCCATGCATGACAGGCCATGCAGTCTCGCGAATTAACTCTCTCTCTTGCCTCCGCAACCGCATCCTTGCGCAACAACCTGAAATCCCTGAACACGCACCAGCAGGCCACTACATCACGCGCTCCAAGATATCCTACATGCTCAACCCCTCCTCCGACCTCCACAGCACACAATCCAAGTTCTCTAAACCGTTATCCTCTCTCCCTCCGTTTACCTCCATCACCAACCGCTCGCCCACCGAAGCCGAATTCACCACGGCGCTCTCCTCCTCCGAGCTTTTTCTGTATTTCGGCCACGGCAGCGGCGCACAATACATTCGCTCCAAGGAAATCCGGAAGCTGGAAAGCTGCGCGACAAGTATCTTAATGGGCTGTAGTAGTGGAAAGATGACGGAGGTGGGCGAGTTTGAGAGTTTTGGCACGCCGACGCAGTATTTGCAGGCCGGAGCGCCCGCGTTAGTAGGGTTGTTGTGGGATGTGACGGATAAAGATGTTGATCGTTTTGCCGAGCGGATGTTTGAGGCTTGGGATTTGTATGGGAAGAGCGTAGGGACGTCAAAGGGTGGTAGAGCGAAGAGTAAGAAGGGGGCGAATGGGAGTCAGAGTGAAAGTGATGATGGGAGAGAAAGTGAGAACAAGACGAGCTTGGTGGAAGCTCTTGCGAGGGGGAGGGGGGCGTGTAAGTTTAGGTATTTAACGGCGGCGAGTGTGGTTGTTTATGGTGTGCCGGTTTACCTCCGATGATAGAGGTGTGCTGCATGGAGGAGCGCTACTGGATTGGTGCTAGCATGGTGTTCGGCGTAGGGTAGATGTATCATACGCATTGTATAGGGCGTCACTAGGTGAGAATCGAACTTTTTACGAATTGTACCTGTTACCTTCAATGTCTCTCTATCCCCAAGCTTGTGCATGGCAACTCCACCAATGAAGTCGGGCTCAAAGTCCTGCTAGTTCCTCAGATGAGGGAGATATACTTGGACAGCGCTTACAGGCAGCAAAAGTAACTGGTTGAACGGATTACAGTGTGCTTTGTTTACAATACTCCGCATTGGTACAAATAGGGGCTCGCTTACTACAGGTTTGGAGCACAAGACTCGAAAATGGGTGTAACATGCATGCTACAAGAAGCAATGGAGAGTCGCTGGTAGAGATCCTCTTTGGTCCTGCAAGCGGGTGGTTCATCAGTCTTGTGAGAATCGAACATAGAACTCCTCTCCGGCATGTTGTCTGCACTGCAAGTTGATTGAATTCGACCTCATGGATACCTAGAGATGGACGTCTATGAAACGATTGTCACGATAGCCAGAAGGGTCTGAATTCAGAGTAAACCGTACTCGCTAATGGTATCGAATCGCCTCTTTTCTACGAGCGCCATTTGTATGTTGTCGAATCCAAAGTTGTAAAAATTGTCGAGAGAAGCTTCTAGAAACTTGAAGTTTATGTCGGCGCGTGAGACAGCACAGACTTTCTTTGCAGGTGAATCCACAGCAAATCAACGTTCTGAAGAGTTTTGAGTGGTTCAACCTCCTCTCTGTCCCAAATAAAGTAGAATCACCAGATCTTCTGCACACGCCTTCTGTTTCTGCTTCTGTTCCCAACTTGGACTTCTTCATCTCTTTGATTTCCACCGATACTCTACTTATTTCCAAAAGTGACTGATCGATTGAGTTCCAAACGACTCAAGCTCCCGCAGCCACACGGCCAATCACTCAGCCAGAAATCAGCGGACCAGATTACCCTTCTAAGAATTTCTAGAATCCCACCAAACCAACAAGCCCAGCAGCGGGAACTGTATTTCCAACGAACGGAACGGCGTCTTCTCAATGAATCGTCTTTTCAACAAGACAGACAAAAAACCAAAGAAGACTTCAGCACTACCCAAGGGCGGCATCGAAGAGGATTCACAGTATAGTTCGTCGTCCCTCCACTCACCCAGTATTACAATCAACAACAAACCACACTCGCCCCTCAAGAAATCTGCATCTAGCAGATCTAGTCGAGAAACCGACGCTCCTCCACAACCGCATCGCAGCGACACCAGCTCCTCACACAAAAGTCGAACCGGCACCTTCAAATCCGGCTCGTCGCGGAGGAAAGCGGATCTTGATCTCGATACCCATCCACTCAATCTGAGCGAGGCTGAACGCAAGAGACTTTCCGCGTTGTCTATGATGTCGGACCCTATGGAAGTTGATGGCGAGAACCCTGTCTCTGCGTCTTCTCCGCCAACGACAATACCTAGCGCGTTTGATGCTCCGACAACGAAGGTCAATGGCGGTGCCAGTGTGAATGGAAATGCGAATACTGAGGGACCGGCACCTCCACCGCATAAGTCTAACCCTACGAGTCCGGCTGCTCCCATTGCGCCAACTACCGATGAGGCAGAGGCGTTCAAGGCGGCAGGTAACAAGTTCTTCAAGGAGAAGCAGTACAAAAAGGCCATTGAGGAGTATACCAAAGGTATGATATTCGGAGTTTGATAGAGAACCAGGCTGACCAAAACCTAGCTGTGGAAGCACAACCTTCAAATGCCATATACCTCAGCAATCGTGCTGCTGCATTCATGTCGGCTGGACACTACCAAAAAGCCCTAGAGGACTGCCTACGTGCTGACGAGCTCAACCCTCACAATGCCAAGATACTTCTCCGAATGGCTAGAGCATACATCAGTCTTGGTCAGGCACAGGATGCATTGGATACGTTTGCTCGGATCACACCCCCACCATCAGCAAAGGACGTTGCTCCTGCAAAATCACAACTGCAATATATCAACGTAGCTGAAGATGCGCTGAAGAATGGTACTACTGGATCTATGGCGCTCCATGCACTGGATCAAGCTGAGAAATTTCTGGGTCTGGGTGCTCCAAAGCCTAGAAAGTGGCAGCTTATGAGGGGAGAGGCATACTTGAAGATGGGAAATGTCAATGCTCTTGGTGATGCACAGGGTGTAGCTATGAATCTATTGCGGAACAACAACCAAGATCCTGAAGCTTTGCTGCTGAGGGGAAGAGCTCTGTATGCTCAAGGAGACAATGAGAAGGCCATTCAGCATTTCCGCCAAGCTCTGAACTGTGATCCAGACTACAGAGACGCAGTCAAGTATCTTCGGATGGTACAGAAGTTGGATAGACTAAAAACTGAGGGTAATGCCGAGTATAAGGCTTCAAGATGGGCGTCTGCTATTGACAAGTACCAAGCAGCTCTGGAGGTTGACCCATTGAACAAGGGAACGAATTCCAAGATTCTTCAAAATCGTGCTCTTTGCCGAATTCAGCTCAAAGATTACAAAGGTGCTATTGTGGACTGTGAAAAGGCTATCTCTATTGATCCATCCTATACCAAAGCCAAGAAGACGAAAGCAAATGCTCTTGGTCAATCAGGCAACTGGGAAGAGGCAGTTCGGGAGCTCAAGTCATTGGCCGAGGCCAACCCAGATGATACTACGTTGCCGAAGGAGATCAGAAAGGCCGAGCTGGAATTGAAGAAGAGCAAGAGAAAGGATTACTATAAGATTCTTGGTGTGGACAAGGATTCAAATGATAATGACATAAAGAAGGCGTACCGAAAGGCAGCCATTGTTCATCATCCTGATAAGAACCCTGGTGACGACGATGCTGCACAGAGATTCCAAGATATTGGAGAGGCTTACGAAACTCTGAGTGATCCTGAGTGAGTACACTCTTCATTATTCCACACTAGCTACATACTGACTTACTGCAGGAAACGTGCTCGGTATGATAGTGGTGAAGACCTCATTGATCCCATGGAAGGCTTCGGTGGTGGTGGTGGTGGTGGTGGTATGGGCGGAGGCATGGGTGGCATCGATCCCGAAATCCTCATGCAGATGTTCGGGGCTCAGATGGGCGGGGGAGGACGTGGCGGTGGAAGTTTTGGTGGAATGCCAGGCGGAGGCGCTCGACAAGCTCAAGGAGGGTTTCCCGGCGGTTTCCAATTCCAATGACGAGACGACGAGGAAGATTCTCACAGCCCATCGCCAACTCACCGTACTACTAAAAGCCACCAACGCGAAAATAATGACAAGATATGGGTAGCAGCACAAGGGAACAAAATTTCAGACGAGCAACTGTGGTGGTTTAGAAAATTGGGCATGGGACTCTTGCTCGCAGGTGTTTTCGTTCCTCTGGATCTTCTTTTCATCATGGTTGTCGCGGCGGCTTTGGCATGTATCTGCATCCATGGCTTCTGGCTGTTGCTTAGGAGGTCTGGCGTCTTATAGAGCAGAGAGTTTAGACTCACATCTCATTGTCGGCGTTCATTCTGTCCGTGGGTGGTATGAACAAGTACTGTAGAGAATCAAGGATGGAAATATAGACACAATGAGATCACCTGCTCCTGTGAATTCTTTACCGATCCAGCTTACCTATGTAGAAGCTAATCAGCTCTTTCATACAATGAGGTACGATGGAGTCTATACTTCCAATACGGAAAGTATAGAAGCCATGGTCTCGTGACCCCTCTCTTCGGTCGAGGCAGAGGCTGAAATGGTGGTGGGGTAGATTTGACGTCCCACACCGATTCTGAGCGTTTTCGATCAACAGCAGCCTAATACTTAACATATAGCCAACTCATACTTCAGGAACTTCACATCATTCTACGCTTACGTCCAGCATAGGTAGTGGATCCGGTTTCTGATACAAACTTCTTACGTAGCTTTTCAACCGAGTCAACATGACCCAATAGCAGTCACAAGGCATGCCACCACAGGCAAAAGTTCACATTGCCAGCACAAAGCAGGAAACAACAACCAACCACTGCACACCTGCAGCAATTTGAGCTACAAACTGCTGCGGGAAACATGGAGTCTCAAGTAGGTCCCCGCTGTGCCATCGTCTGCCAGCATATCAATACCACTTTGCTTCGTTCTGCAGAAGCATGTGCGCTCTCTTGCCCAACATCTGCTAATGCCCCATTCTCCAGGTCGAAAATGCCATCCAGATAGCATGGGACCCATCCTCCTCCCAAGAACTCAAAAGGCAAGCCTTCGAATTCATCAACCAGCTCCGCTCCAACCCCCAAGGACCGCAAGCATGTCTCTCGCTCTTCACACGCACCCCTAAATCCCTGGACCATGTCCGCCTCGTCTCCCTCGACGTCATCAACTTCGCGTGCCAGAATCCGCAGCTGGACGCCGGCAGCCTTGCCCATATCAAAGACAGCTTGCTGGAATACATCGGACGGACATATGGGCAAGTGGATGGTCGGCAGAATCCAGACAGGGATACTGCGGCGTTGCAGAACAAGCTGTCGCATACTATGACATTGCTATTTGTGGTGTTGTATAAGGATAGCTGGGGAACCTTCTTCGATGAGTTTCTGGCGCTCACGAGTAGTCAGATCGCTGGGGATAGTTTGAATTTGCCGGGTGTGGTGTTCTTTTTAAAATTATTGGACTCGGTACATGATGAGATTGCTGATGCGCATATCGCAACTGCGAATTCGAATGGGAAACGAAACACGGAGCTTAAGGATTTGCTAAGGGCGAGAGATGCACAGAAGATTGCTGGGGCATGGCAACAGATCCTGAAGACGTGGCAAGGGAGAGAGGATTCGATTGTGGAATTGACTCTGAAGGTCGTAGGGAAGTGGGTGGACTGGATCGACATCTCGCTAGTGGTTAATGAGGAGACGCTCAACCTTCTGTTTTCTCTGGTAGGCAGGGAAAATTCTGGTGGCGGCCCGACTGGAGAAGACAAGGTCAGAGCTGCTGCTATCAACACCATCACGGAGATCTCAAGCAAGAAGATGAAGTCGGCAGACAAGATACGGCTGTTTGAAATCTTGAACCTAAGCATATTAGTCTCACAGCTCGTGGCAAGCCCAAACATGGATCAGCTCCGCCAGACTTCTAGCTACGATGTTGATCTCGCTGAATCTATCTCGAAGCTTGTCAACACTACAACTGCCGACATTGTACGAGTACTTGAAGATACAAAAGCAGAGACGCAAACCCGAGCTCAAGCAGAACAACTCTTGCAAAATTTCCTACCGCATCTACTACGCTTTTTTTCGGACGAATATGACGAAGTCTGCTCGCAGGTAATACCATCAATGACTGATCTATTAACATTTCTACGAAAAGCCAAGCCTTTACCACAGATATACTCTGCCATGCTTTCACCGATTCTCAATGCGATAATTCAGAAGATGAGATATGACGAAACGTCAGAATGGGGTAATGAAGATGAGCAGACTGACGAGGCGGAGTTCCAAGACTTGCGGAAGAAACTGCAGGTTTTGCAAAAGAGCGTTTCTGCCGTTGATGAAGATCTATACATCGAGATCTTAAGCAATGTTATTGGAAACACGTTTCAGAAGCTCAGCCAGCAGGGTGGTCAGATGGATTGGCGAGATCTGGATTTGGCTCTGCATGAGATGTACCTCTTTGGAGAGCTCACTGTCCCAAATGGAGGTCTGTATACGAAGAGTGCGCCATCCTCAGTTGCTGCGGAACGCTTGATCATCATGATGGCAAAGATGGTCGAGTCTGGTAAGTTCATGCGTACCTGGTTGGTATGCTCGACTAACGATTTCAAGGTCTTGCTTTGTTCTCTCATCCTGCGATTCAGCTTCAGTATATGGAGATTTGCGTCCGATACTGCAGTTTCTTTGAGTCTCAGACCAGCTATATCCCACAGGTTCTTGAGCAGTTCGTACAACTTGTACATCACCAGCATATTCGAGTACGGACACGCTCTTGGTACCTGTTCTTCAAGTTCGTCAAGCAATTGAGGTCTCATATTGGTAATGTTGCAGAGACTGTGATTAAGTCTATTAGCGATCTGTTGCCTATCCAAGCTGAGGTCCCGGAAGACAGTACCGAGGATGATATGTCTTCTGAACAGAGCGATCACTCTGCCGATGCAACATTCAACGGTCAACTCTATCTATTCGAAGCTATCGGCTCAATATCGTCGGAAGCAACAATCCCCGTAGACAAGCAGATTCTATTCGCACGCTCTATCATGAATCCACTGTTCTCAGAAATGGAAAAATCCTTGCCAGCCGCCAAAGCTGGAGAATCTCAACCAATATTACAGATCCATCATGTCATCTCTGCTCTTGGAACGCTAGCGAATGGCTTTTCGGATTGGGTACCTGGAAATAATGCTACAGCCTCTCATAAACCAGCGAAAGAAGTGACCGAGGAGTTCAGCCGTGCATCAGAAGCCGTACTAATTGCGCTCGAGTCTCTCCGCTCGTCTTCTGAAGTCAGAGCAGCTAGCCGGGCAACTTTCAGTCGGTTGATGGGTGTCATGGGCCCTGGAATGCTACCTCTGCTTCCACGATGGATAGATGGATTGCTCTCGCAGAGTTCTTCCAAGGATGAGATGGCCATGTTCCTCCGCCTACTTGATCAGGTCCTTTTCGGCTTCAAGAAGGAGATCTACTCAGTACTCGACTCACTACTCACACCTCTCCTCCAACTAGTCTTCAACGGTCTTGCCGAACCAATCACCGGCACAGACGACGAGATCCAACTCGCAGAGCTCCGCCGCGAATATCTCACCTTTGTGCAAGTCATCCTCAACAACGAGCTCGGCGCCGTCCTCGTCAGCGACCGTAACCAAGCTTACTTCGAAACCCTCATCAACTCCGTCACAACCCTCGCAAAAACTGTCGCCGCAGGCCAAGGAAACTTTATGGCGAGCCGTCTCGCTTTCTCCGTCCTCTCACGCATGGCTGATCTTTGGGGCGGTCCTAACATCGCTACTCTTGGCACAATGTCAGAAGCTTCTAGTGAGGCTCCAACTCCTGCATTCCCTGGATTTGATCGCTTCATGATAGAACACTTTCATCCGATCTGCTGGGAAGTCCTTGGCGAGCCGACTTTTCATCCATCGAACGACGCACTAGCTAAACAGGTCCTTAATGAGATCGCGGGGTTGGAACAAGTAATTTACCTGAAGACAGGCGATATGTTTATTCAGCATCTGCGCGACTCGTTCTTCCCGGCAATGGGCATTGATGGGACGGAATTCATGCGGTTGATGGTCACGAGTACGGAGAAGAAGGTTTTGGCGACATATTTGCTGGCGTTTCTGAAGAGTAGACGGATGGGATGATTGGAGGACGACTTGGGTGTGAGTAACATGATGGCGAGGGTGTGAAGGGCATGAGGGATACCACTGTATTTTCAGGGATGCCGTTTAATATTCCGTAGGACATACTGATCGAGAGAGAGCATCTGGTTCATCTCCGCTGAAGGAGATGAGACAAGATAAGCTTTAGCGATACTCACTACCCAGCGACGGGAAGAGATGATTATAGAGGGAGATGAGAGTTGTCTAGATGATTGATAGGCACTCTTCTTTCAAAATAAGACGATGTTTTGAAATTATTCCGTGCTGGCGGGTTATGCTTAAGTGAAAGCAGCATACACCAGGCTCCTCTGATTTATATGTCGTAAATTCACAAGCTTATGAATGACGTTTGTCCGGTGGAAGATCTCTGCAAAGCCCGTAATCACCCCCGCGCTACCTGTCAAAGTCAGCTAGTGATACTTGCAGAGATCGTGGTGAGTGCACAAACAACTACACAAATCTCTCGAGTACCGGAATGGGAATGCACCATCTGAAAACAGACTTCGAAACTTCAATCGTATTTACCGCCGTCATCCAGCAGCCAGCAACCAGTAACCAGCAATCCTGAATCAGCCTTCCACGAGTAATACCAGTATCCCACCACCTAACTGCCTGCTGCTACGATACCAACTCGTCGCAACTTTCCGCTTTTGTTATTTGATGGGAGGTTTGATGATGTGGAGTAGAACGAAGTGGATATTATTTGCATGTCTGTGTCTTCTCACCTCTTTTCACTTTAATATACTGAATTATCCAGTCAACTGTTCACTGGTTATAGAGAGTTCTTCGCTCTCATCTCGTAACTGCTGGGTGTTTATCTTTCGCGTTGAGAAAGTAACATAAGCGAGCTGAGATTACGGAGTATGTGATAGGTGAGGTCGACGCTATTCATTACAATCTTGATATAGTGAAGCCGCCATAAGGAGCCATGAGTATGAGGTAGAAGTGAATCCATGTCCCACTCTACCTCAAGGGGTTCTAAGATTTCTCTACGGTAACTGCTACACTGCTCGGCGAGTCGATGAACGCACACTGAAGTATTCATCGCTGCTGATAACATAGCTTTGCTCTGGAAACCTATGGTAAATTTATTTCTAACGCTCTGAGTGGAGAAAGCACTACTTGCCAGCAATGTTTCCTATATGGATGAGGATCTAGTCACTGATTCATCACATGAAATCAACACCAGCCATTCCACTTAATTAGATGGTTCATTCTGTATATATCTGTCAATCAGGTTCACAGGCGCTAGGCCTTGGTCTCGGAGCAACACTCATTACATGCCACCGTCTCTGGTCAAGTCAGGACTCGCCTTCCTTCCTCTGGCGTAGATGAATCAAGCAACAACGATATATCGGCTCCCAGTCCAGTCCAAACAACACGCCATTCCTACAAGCTCAGCCAGCCCCTTGCCCTAGTAAAAACTATCACATCCCGCATATCAAACGTCCAACACACCACAGCAGACACAAAAGTACACATAATCTATTTCATTCAGCCATGATATTCTAGCCAGGGTATGACATCTACTCAGCACCTTTTCCGTCGCCATGCATCGCTCGCTAATTGTCACCATCACCAAGCCATTATACACTCCGCCCAATCTATGCACCAATGCTAACTCCAGTCCCAATGCCCTTTCCTCTGCCTTTAGATACCGCTTCTATAGCGCGCCCCACTGCATTAAGATCTCCTAATAATGTTACATGTCCTCTATCACTTCTGATTCTGCCTCCCCTCACTACCTGATAACCTTCTGGCAGCATGGCTTCTTTGGCCAGGCATACGCCATCTCCTGCTGCGAATGCGAGGTTGTCATACACGTCGGCGCAAGGGATCGAGTCAATGGTGTCTACCTTGGCGCCACAGCATGTAGGTATGGATTTCCCGTACATGATTGCCATGGGTGGGTATTTGTTCGCTTGCGAGAGCTCAGGCTTGAAGTAAAGTTCCTGCTTAAACTTCTTGGTCTCGGCCAAAGTACGGCGTAGGTAAGCTATCGCTTTGTCACGAGGTATTGTGACTGTGGTTGAGACGGAACTCGTGGTGTGGTCGTTCTTTGTGGGATGGGAATTGCATTTGTTGCCTCCCAACTGTGGTGCTATCGTTCTATCTTTACCGCCATCGTAGTCCCGCATGGCTTTCGCAGCTCTCGTGGTTTTGGAAAGATGCTGATCTCCTTGTTGGGACGCAACGGGTCCCTCTGAAACCTCAGGTACGGGTGCAGGTGGCGTGATAGATCCAGATGTCGAACCTGACTTCTTACCGTGCTTAGGTATGCTCAACATACTTCCAGATAGATTGATATTTATGAGATTGCCAATTCCACCCTGTTGAGCATACGGTGGCAGGGGTGGATCGGTGCAAGGTGACAACCGATATTTAATCCAATCATCTATATTGAAGAAGTCCATAGGGAACCTTTCCTTGGTATTTATATCTATGAAGCATTTGCCATCCTCAGGCAACAGAACAAAGCTTGTGCGCAGAGTGAAGTTGACCTGCGCCGTCAATATTTTAGAACTTAACAGAACAGCGTCTCCATTTCTCAATGGCCCAAGAATGTTTATGCAAGACTGTGGAACTCCAGCATAAACAACACCAGCAAATAACTCAGGTCTGTGATTGACGACATGTCTGGTGATCAGTCCCCCCAAACTATGGGAAATCACGAGAGCACCTTGTCGCGTGCCGCTCGCTTGATCTAGTTTGTTTGAAGGCAGATTCTCGAGGAACCGAGTAAGCTTTTTAGCCAAAAGAGCTGGGCTCAGTCGCCAGTCGTACCCATAATTCCACACTCGCAACAAGCCCTGCCGAGCATTCTCAGAACTATTGAGTCGTTTGAAGAGCCGCCTAGATATGTCTACTGGGCCAATGCCCTGCAGCATACCCGAGGGGTAGATAGTCTCTTCCATTCTCTCCTCATCTTCTGGTTCTAGACCAACCTCCAAGTTAACTTTCCGAATGTTCAGCCCTATCTTCATCGGAGCCCAAACTTGACGATGTGTTTTCGTCGAGCGAAGAATTGAGCCACGATACCCTCCCATAATTACAATGTCGCCTACAAGCGACTCCAAGGCATGATCGAAGATGCTAGTGTGCCCCTCTGCCAACCTTGGCGTTGTAGGCGAGAGTTTTGGAGGCGATGAGGTCTTTGTTCGTTCTCGGCCACCAACCGGATTTGACAGTGACGCTGGGCGCTTGTAAAGCACATCGTCCGATGAGTCATTTGGTGACGCCACGGTCCTCGACTTTGCACGTGTAGAAGGGGTGATGTCGCCACCGAGAAAATTCATGCTGAATCCAAAGTTGGGTAAACTAGGAATTGAAGGCATGTTCGGTATCCGGAACGAGGATCGATCCTGGAGCGAATCTCGTATAGCTTTTGCTCTAGAGTTGATTTGATAGCGCTGCCCTTCAAATTGGGTATCATCGCCCATAGATGATGCTCTGGATAAGGTATGATATAGCATAGATTGATCAGAAGAAACACGTCGAAGAGGGTTTTTTAGACGATTCCCTCTGGCGTTTGGCCGATCAACCACATCGAGGTTCGACTGAGATGAATTGGTTGTGGATGATCCACCCGAGTTGCCCAACCGATTCGGACTCTTTGGAGGGCTAGATGGGCTTCCAGGCTTTGCTTTGTGTAATATGCCAGACGACCCTGTACTGAAGTAATTTCCGACTTGGGCCATTGAAGGCATCCAAGGCATTCCTTTGGGTAGAAACTTCTTCAGAGCTTCAGTACCACCCGACATAGCACGTTTTCGCTCTGTACCACCTGCAAAAACTCCATATAGCGCTGATTGACTCCGATCAGAGGGTACAACCAACTTCTTCGGTTCAGAATGCCAAGGTGTTGGAAGCTCTTCGTTGCCTTCTGGTTGGCTTGGCGGCAGGCGGCCAAGAGAGAATACTCTGCCATGTTTTGTTTGGGAAGAGCTGGCAGATGCCGTAACTGATGGCGATGTTGCTGATCGATTCGCAATACATCCTGCACCGTCTTTATACTCTTCTATATCGGCCGGAGGCGTGTCCGGTATTCCATCAAAATATGCCAATGCTTCTTCCATAGCATTCCTCTTCTCAAGAGCCGGCGTCCTCGCAGACTTCAGGCGTGTTGCTACTCGACTCATTGAAGGCCCAATAAGTGATTCCGCATCTTCATCCGTAAACGCAGACATTGGCCTGATACCCAATTGGGCAGAGTCGGAGTTGTCTTCGTAGAGGCTGGACACTTGGGAGGCGTTGGCCATTGTTGTGTTCAAAGAAAATCTCTTTGACCTCATTGTTGGTCGCCAGTTATCATGCTTTTCGTTTACTTTGTCTGCCATTGTGCATTATCCACATGGCGATATCTTGTAGTATTGATACTTGCTGGAGGCACTTGGAAAAGAAAGGATTGCGGAGGGCTGAGTCTGCCAGGTACCGGAAGTTGCGGGAACTGGGAAGTAGTGAATTAGAAGCTGTGGATTGGCAGTCAAGGAAGCAATGATTAACAGGGGACGTTAAGCCACTCAATGAAAGAATATGATGCAACGCTGGACATATAGTAAGATAAAGTAGTGAGTTGAGTTGATATGCGATCATGTTTGCCAACGTGTTCCCCTCTAGTGTACCTCTGAGCCCGAACCCACAGTTCATCCCATTATAATTATCACGCTATACCAGTCCTGACGTCAGGGACGCGTTTTATGAACCTAATTGCAAAGCAAGAGCTTTCGGATAAGTTGGAGCATGAGCCATCCGACGATACCGGTAGGTTGAGAAGTTGGATGTTCCTCTGCACATTCTAGGAGTGTCTTGGCGCATCGGACGTCTTGCTTGTCCATCTCGTTCCTTCTTCTACTCATACATACCGCATGACTAAAACATCCCTTTCAAACACTTGGGCTTGATGGATGTCGATTATGGAGAGAGGAGAGGTAGCCTGTCGATCATCTTAAGCGAGATCTCAACGTCAACACATCCGCCTCAAGGTGAATTATGAACGACTAGTGGGCAAGGGAATGCAATACCAGTTCATCTGGGACGAAATAACACAACTCCCCTAAGGAACTCCCTTCAGGCTTCATCAAAAAGAGCACCCCCAGCCTTGGCGTTCTTCAAATTGAAGGTTGGGCCAGCGAAGGACACTTAACACCAGCATTCAATTGTTGATGTGGGTCTCTGCCAAGGATTTATACTTCGAAGCTATTTCAAAAGCTCTCAAAAATCCAGCTTGTACAAGCTGATGGACACTCAACCTGGCCATGACCAGAACGACAGCATGGAGATGGAGATCCACTCCTCATTTGCACAGTAAGTTATGACGCAAGTACGTCGACTGCGGCGATCACCACGACACGGATATTTCAATCATGGAATTTATGTCGGAGCTACTTGATTATGCCCAAGAGCTTTGCGAGCAAAACCTGCGCGTTGCAGCCCAAGATTAGAGAATGAATGTCCATGTTGCTTAGCTACCGCTATACTACCTTGAGGCATATCAATTCCGACAAACGGGTCAGCGACCAGAGAGTTCATGTCGCCATTTCCCCAACCTTGTGGCATTCCTCCAATTAATCAGTTAACAACTTCAAAAAGTTCCTTGCAAAGGTTTCAGCCTAATCCAACTCTTCTGTCCATCATGTGGATGCTACTGAAATTGTAGTTACTCCGTATGTTTTGTCTTGTTGTCTTGGAAAATTATTCTCTCGTTGAGAATCTCTCATAGCCAAATCCTCATTATCTTGGACTCTTGTCTTCCCTTGAAATCCCTGTCCGTGATCGATGTACTTGACCCATAAAGCTGAACAACGAACAGCGCTCCGGCCGCACCAGAACCATCATGCCCAATGGATGCCGTGCTTTCGCGCCTTTCTCAAGAACAGGCATCATATGTTTATCTCTCCACTTACATACCTTTCGGAGCTCACTCTCGCCTTTGAATATGGCACACGAAGAAGCGATCCGAATATCTCATGTCCGGCTCCGCGTGCACAGGCGAGTCGTGCTGCGCCCAGCTAAAATGCATGATTTCGCCCAAAGCAAGCTGTATTTGCGGAAACTCTGCCAGCCTCATCTGTTGATCGCTTCCGTGACAGCGGTGCTAGAAACCATGACTCGAATCCTTGGTCCGAGAAGCGTGAAGGCGTATCTGGAATGAGGCATTTACGGCTCGGAACTGCTGCAGGGAACATGTGGCCGTCTTGGTGCCATCTCGGAACGACCCATGCGGCTGTAGGATATGTCATGCGTATGCACAGCCAGCAGGAGTGTACCGTATCCTCTGCCGTTCCGAGGCCATCGATCGTGCAATCCTCCGACGCAGCTAACAGGGAGTTTCGCAGGACTTCCGTTATCTTGTCTGGATCCGCGTTCGAGGTTGCACTGATCGCAGTTGTGGCGTGTGCGGCGAGTGTGTTGGTGTTGAATCGGCCATATATGTTATAGTTTTGCTCATTGTGGACTTTCGTCATGAGATCCGACGGTATTGGCTGGCACGCAAGCACCTTGAGTGATTCAAGCAGGCGGATTTCGTTGGAAATTATGGTTTGACGAGAATGCAGGATGGCTCTGCTGGTGAAAGCGCACGATGGAGAGAAATATGCTTGCAGCGCATGGACGCCTGGTTGTGTATCATAGTTATATGGCACTTGCCAGACGACGCATCAGGTTTCAATGCAGACGTCTCTTCAAGTGCCAGCTAATATGTCCTGGCTTTATAAGGGTTGGCTGCATCTTTGTCTACCAAAGTGGTACAAACACACGATAACACACAATGGCCCCTAGCATTCGATCTGAAAGCGCATCCAGCCTTGGAATACAAACTACTTCCAGATTTCGTGTATTCGTTAATCAACGCGTTTCTTAGTCTAACGGTTAAGAAGCTATCATCACTGGTTGCGTCCATATAACCAAGAAAACCCTCCTAAATTAGGATATTTGAGGACCAATAGCTACCACTTGGGTTCTGTCTTTTTGCTATTTTGACTCTTTTGACTCTTTTGTGGCTGATACGTACTGATTTTGTGCTCGATCGTTTGTTTATTCTTTTCTTTTATTGATATCAATGCGTGGCGCTCTCATTGGACACGCAATATAGGTAATGTAATATATTGTCTCGTTGCAAGATTTTGCGCGCAGTCTGAACGACAATGACTATCTAGAAAGGGTCAAAAGGAAACTTGTGTAAGAAGCGCTGCTAACACCTATAACAGACCATGATATCCTTTTAGAGATTGCGTCCAAAAGTACCCCTCCACATACTCGTAGCATACCACCGAAGAAGAAAAGATGAAGTAAATCAAGTAGAAGAGTTGGCTACCTGATCAGAAGATCTATTAACATCCTCCTCGACGCTACCTTGGGTGCCGGCAGATTGAACATAGAAGGGATCCGAGGCAACGACGCTAGGAAGTGCGTTTCTGGGGTGTTTCGAAGCAGTTCCTATAATTGCTGGGTTAGATGGACCGCCTACCTACACAGTACCACAAAAGCTGTCAGGAAAGACGGTGCGAAGACGCTTTCTGGCAGATTCGGTAATGGGAGTGTTGGCGTCAGAAGCTGCCTTGCGCTTGGGGCCGGACGGGGTTTCGGTTTCGACTTCCATGTTCACATTTTCCTCCTCCAACTCTTCTCCCGGGACCGCATATGGCTGATTCTTGATTTCCTTGCCGCTCGTCTTGGCGCTGTAGTCGACATCTTCATCATCACTTATGATCTTGGCAAAGCCATCGTTCTCAGAGTCTTCGTCCTCGTCGCTATAGACAATCTCCTCCTCCTCGCACTCGCTGCTGCTTTTAAGCATAATCCTCTTCTTCTTCTTCTCTTTCTTTCCCTTGGCAGCGCTATCCTTGGGCTTCGGCTTTCTGATTTATTGTCCCTTGCCAACACGCTTTCCATCCTTATCGTAAGCTCGGACGGTCTCCGCGCGTCTCTTGATGTCAGGTTGGATGACACAAGAGTCTCCGGCCATGCGACGGCGGAATACGTCTTGACGAGCCTCACGGGACTTTCGGACATTGAAGCCCTTGAAGTCATCAGCGAGGTTGCGGCGTTCGGGAGCAGAGAAGTCTCGCTTTCCGGGGCCTGGGGCTGTCAATATCTTTTATATTGACATGAAGGGCTTTCAAAGCAGACTTACATGGTCATGGACAAGCTCTTCCTTCCAATAGTAGTCCTCAATCTCGTGCAGCTTCCAGACCCTGGACTGAACCCACCTGACAGGATCGCTAGCAAGATAGTCGACATCTCTCATCTCCTCTCGATCAAGAGTGGAGAAACACAAACCCTCGAGAACATCTCGGCTCATGAAGTGTTGCGATGGCAGAATAAGCTTCTCCTTATCAACGATGGGTCCCAAAGCGACTTCGGGCCCGAAACGAGCCACCTCGTGACAGATGGGGCATTTCATCGTATCCTCGAGCCGCTTGCGCATGACATCATACAAAAGCCTCCAGTAGTGATGAAGAGCAGCCTTTTCCGCAGCAAGCAACTCTCCTGTGAGAGGTGGATTAAGCTCTTGTAGGTTGTACTGAACTCTCTTGATGAGAAAGATCTCGGGGATGTCATCGTAGACTGCGAAGGGTGGTTGGATCGGAGGACCATACTCGTTAATCTCAATCAAGGGAACGGGCCTATCGACTTGAGATGGTTCTTTATCGCCGGGTGCAGCACGTGGTACCTCTGAAGTGACAAGTCAGTAACGGTGAAGACAGTCATACCGCATTATTTTTCCACTTTGGACGATAGAGAACAGAGAAAATCAACTTACTCCAATCCTCAGCATAGCCCAAGTAGACCAAGTTCTTGACAGGCTCAAGACTGTCGTAATTCGTCATATTAGTCGGGACTTCAACACAGATCAGCTGTAAATACTGCAACAATAGGGAGGGTGCAATCATATACCATTTTCTGTTCTTCTCCCCACGGCGGGTGTTTATCCATGGCTTGTAAATCAGATCCGGGTCAATCTCTTCGCCCTCTGAATCGTAAGGATCAGCGATTACTTCCTCAAAGCAAAGTATTGAGAGACAAGAAGGTGGAAATCTTTGGGGTAGTGCTCTGGATGGAAAATTATATTGACATGTGGTTGTTTGGGTGGCTTGACGGTCGTGGCAGTAGTGGCAGCATCGTTGACATCAACATCAACCTCAGAATCGAGGTGAGATGGGTCTGATACGATGTCGCTTAGCACATCGATATCTGGCGAACCAGAACAAGATCGTTCGCGTGGCATGTCTGTGGTGACCTTTTGGCTGTGGAGGTGCGGAGGTTTGATGCGGTTTGATGCAAGTGGCGATTAAAGACTTGAGCGGCGAATGAGACGAAAGGCTGTTGTTGTGACAACGGGTTAGATGCCGGGGAGGCTAGGACACTGGCATCTGGGCTCCTGTGGTCAATCATTAATGAGACCTTGAAAGCGAGGTGAATAAATACGATGATGTTCAGATCAGCTGACTATACGATATGCATAAGCAGCTTCAACTCAAAAATGATTCTAGAGAACATAATGCCTTCAATATAGCCGTGGAGGTGGTGGGAGACGATCTGGATTGGAACCAGGACAGGCTGGAGAGTGGCTGTCTGCATTCTTATTGGCATGTAACTTAGAGATGTTAAGAGCTGTTGCCCTATGGCAAAGAGCACTTCACAAGTATTACAAGTTGGCGATTCATTACAATACAACAGGCAGAGAACAGTGAGTGTGCCTATTATCGTATGCGCTGCATTGACATACAGAGCAGCTGTAGCTGATATGCGAACATGGTGATAGTAATGAATCTTGGCAAGATGCCGGTAATGCTATTTCGAGTCGATATAAGCCCAATCAAATTTTTAATGTTCTTCAAAGCCTGGCCAGGTATCTGTATCAGATTTATACCTCAAAAGCAGTTCGAGTGAAGTGCGAATGCTTCTCCCGGCGCCAAAATGCGTTCCGGTCTACATTGCATCGTTCATTAGCATAGCACCAGCCAGTCTCAGGTCCTCAAGCTTGATTCTCTTCCGGCCGGCATGTTCAGCGCATTTTTACGCACCTCGAATCTGCATCGAGGTGTAGCCTTCGAGAAGCTTAGCTTGGGCGGACTGCTTCGGCATCTTGGCTGGGCTTTCGCCGCTCTCGACCGATGCATTCGTCTTTGGACCTCTTCCGAATATTGCTTCATAGCTCGCCTTGATGGACTCAAAGTTCTTTTTATTAGAGTCTATGCGATTCAGCAGGCAGACATCAGCGTTACAGTACATAGCTATGATATCATGAAACTCACCAAGAATCCGACCACTTCTTACCTGGCGCTTGGCATGAGATTCCGTGCTCTTACGCTTGCAGACCTTCGACTTCGTCATTTGAGACTATAACTGCATTCATTAGCAAGTATACATGGCATCTTGACAGCGATAGTTCTTAGCGATGCACCAATCGTGTCGTCGGATTTGTTATCTTTGGTGGACTGGATGGCAGCCACGCTGGAATTGAGATCGAGCTGACTTGGGAAGAGGAATCGAGTATAAGAGACGGTTGTAGGTATGTAACTGAGTATATTTGAGGATGTCTTGGTAGTTGGACGTTTAGCTCTGGCATTGCAGGTATCATTTTGTGCCAGTCCTGTCGAAGGAGAACCAATCTAGCTGCGCAGAGTGAATCTAGAATCGAAGATGGTGAATTGGTCGGCGGATCTCCAATGCGACCAAGCCAGCCTTTTCTGCGTCTCTGGTGAATAATTCACATTATTAATTTCCATAAGTTGCCTACCTTAGTATGAACTGATAAGATTTGGAGTGTCTTGATACGTCCGGAGACGCAAAGCCCTCGCAAGATAGAGTAATCAGTCGTAGTACTCGAGGTAGTTCTGATGGCTATCAACATGTCCAGGTATACTCTGCAGAGGATATGCTGCCTCAATCATCGAATAATGGTTGTCGATTGATGTCGAAAATTCTTGTTGGTAGAGATCCAACACCTATCTACCTCTCACATGGCTGAAAGTTTCAGTTGAATTCAAACTCAGTTTCACCCCAAGACGGATGCGCCAGATGTGCTTCGGCCATTCCATCCAGTCGTCCCACTCATCATAGAGGTTAGCCAGAATGCCAGCAATTATGAGTGCCGGCTTCTCTCTGCAGAACAACCGGCTATCTCCCACATATCCAACATTGTTGAGTCCTGCTGCGTATCAACGTGCGATGATAATGCTCGCGATCGGATCAAACTCCCTTACCAGCGTGATCATTTCAACAGGCCACTATCCAGAATTTTTCAGCTTCATCAGTAGATTTTTCTCTGCCTCTACTTGAGTTGGTACATGCTCAGTCACGATGGCTATGAGGGTCGTGAGAGACTCGAATCTTTCGACATAAAAGTGGTAGTATTCAGGCTGCGGATCAAGATTGTTGAGGCGATTCAACAAAACCGCCAGAGGGTCAGTAGTCGGGGTTTTATTCCGTTAGTGTATTGGCGTAGCACAAATGCTATTGAACGGACCGTTCCATGGTCGATTGCAATCTTTTTCCGCGATCGAGACGACCACTTTTACATGAACCCTGCAACAATTTTCCGGCTTGGGTGTAAATGAATTGAACTCCAGGCACGAAGCATAATATACATCGAAGAGAAACGACGCAGCGACTAAGTTTGAAAGCATGTTAGCAGCTGGACAGCACATCTCAAGAATTGATAATTACGAAACGCATCTTGGTGGGTAACAATCTTAAGCTCTGAAAAGGATGATCTAATGTTTGAAAGTGCTAGGGTGAGACGATGACGTTCGAGCATATGGTAATCATAAGATAAAGCCAAGGAGGGTTATTCTTGAACATACCGCATTTATCTTGCAGACCCAGCCAAGATTGCATGCATCAAGATGGTATGCTTGAGCCAGTGTCAGCCTCCATTACTTTGTCAGACCTCATACCCAGGAAGGAAAAGTACCCGAGTGGCAGTTTAAAGAAACTCTTTTGTTCAGGATGTGTGAGGTAACAACATGTCAGTACTTGTGGATGATCAAAAATGCCCCACAAGCACTCTTGTCTTGTGAGTTGAGCTTTGGGACTTCAATGGGTAGCACTGGTGGTGATTATCTTCCTATGGACTTGGTGATGAACTGGAAATGAGTCTGTAAGTCGAACTCCAATGTGAATGTTAATTGAAGGGTGAGGTCGAGATCGAAGACTTTTGACCTGCTATGTTGGAGACTGCGATTGCTTGGCTATGGAGAAGACGTTCGTTTCTTATTTCCATCTTGGCTCTTCCACAGACCTATAAGTGCATTCATTCTTGATTCTGTGAAGCACATTTATAGCACCTGGGCCGCTACTTACAACACTGATAAAAGTTAGGCTCGTGTGCTGAATGGTATCCACGTCACCATATTCCATTATTTGCAAGGCGAAAGTTGCACAGCAGTCTACTGTGTATAGGCCTTTCAGTTGCAAGCATACCTTGACTCGCCTTTCCGTACATCATATACAGCCAGCGCGCAACTTCCCTTTGGATGCTCTTGATTGGGAGGGTTGAAGCTGTCAAGTGTATGTGAGTTTCCCGACATCTATCTGATGCAATGATTTGTGATGGTAACGGCAATGGGAGGTGCCCCAGAAGGCGAACGATGATATTTGCAGACTCATGCAGTGGGTTGTTTAGTGCCGTAAGATGCAAAAACATCAAATGGTCTTCATGGAACTCAAGTGGTGTGAGGGATAGGGATTTCAAGATGGCAGTGATTTAAATGATGTGCTGAGCCAAAATAGAAGGCAGATTCTCAGCAAGGAATCCATCTCACTTCTAATACTGTTATGGTCTTACTATGACTAGGGTGAAGTCCGTTGCTATTGGATGAAATTGATTTCGTTGGCAAAGTGTAGAGCTGGAAGAACAGGACCGAAGACACATTCCAGTGACATACACAAGACTTTAAGCCAGACGAATAGACGACTGCAAATTCACTTGCATTATTACAATCGATGTGTGGCTTGGAAGCAAACGTTATTCTATGCGAGAAACAATACTCAAAAGTAACGAAGGCAGTGCCAGCCAAGGAAACACCAGAAGCGTTAATAGTAATGCTATGTGACCACCATGCAAGAACCAGAAATGACGAGTAGATCCCCACCTTAAACACACTCGCAATTCCAAATTGCATTTTTCTGAATGGAGATGTGATCAGAGATGTGTGAGCAACCCATCACAGACAACTGATTACTAAGCTAGCTTGCCTTGGAGGTGTTGATTGCATGTATGTCTGTGTGCCTGATGGCAATACAGAATGTATGGGCAATATACAACTTGGCCCGTAAGTGTGTAATGTGTAGTGATTCAGATCACTCCTGCGGTAATACGCTTGAATCACGCTGAGTATGCTTATATAGCCTACCTAATACTTACTTAAACTCCTCCCCTCCGCGCGGTGAGATAGCGCGGAAAGCTTGTCCCGTCCGTTACGGAGATCCACGGTAGTGGGAAACGCAAAGTTATTCTGGTGATTGAGTTGTGAAAATGGAAGTGAGGCCTGACTACGAGCTGAATCTGTGAGTTTCAATAGACAGAGCTTTATCACGCCCACAATTTGACCAGAGCAAGATACCAGCCAGATGCAACAAGAGGTAGTTTGTTTGCTGGAATCCAGTCCAGTGAGGACATGGTGCCTAGATACTCCTGGTCAAGTGAGAAGGATGTTGAAAGAGAAAAGAGGGAGGCTTGGCGAAAGAGGTGGGGCATTGCTTAATTAAAGCTGAATCATTGGTCTGGTCCGTGTTAGGAATATTGCGCCAGCTTTTGGAATTCATCATTGTTCAACAGTAGCTTTCACCAAAGCTTCAGACTGCATATTTAGAGAACTAGTTGTTACTGTTGCATACATAACACGAATAGTATACGTCAAAATGACAGATTACTCATTGCAGAAAGTCCCTGACCTCAAGAGGCTACTCTCGGAACGTGGCTTGGTTGTATCTGGAAAAAAAGACGACCTCGTCGTGCGCCTGCAACAGGATGATGACAAGAAGAGCGCGAACAAATCTGGTATGTAAAGACTATGCGACAAGACGTATGTGAATTATTTATGCTGACGAGTCGCATAGCTGCCGCTGAGGACGAAATAGACTGGGATGAGGATGACAACAAAGCACCTGCGATTACAGAACCTGCTGCTGCTGCAGTCGCTGCTGGTGGCCAAGGACCTGTCGACACCCCTATTGCCGTACCAAACCAACAAGTTGGAGAAGATTTCACAAAGCCTACTGGTCTGACTGTAGCCGGAGGAGACAAAGCAGATGCGACGCCAGAAGCCATTACGTCAGAAGATGCACCCAAGGCAGAGACAGCAAAGCCAGACTTCAGCATGGGAATTGAGAAGACGGACGCTGAATTGGAGGCAGAGAAGCGAGCGGCACGCGCAAAGCGATTTGGACTTGCTGAGCCATTTGAAGAAGCAGCTGAGGCGGACAAGAAGCTGGAACGCGCAAAGAAGTTTGGACTTGATGCAAAAGCGGCAGTGGTGAAAGGCTTGGATGATGCGCTTCCGGACCGCAAAAAGCGAGGACGAGAGCCAAAGGATGAGGGACGTGGTGGACGGAATGCGAAGCGACAAACCCCAGATCGGAGAACGGAGGCACCGAGGGCGAAAGGTCAAGCTGTTGTTTCGAAGCCCAAGCCTGCAGGAGCCATTTTGGACGATCCAGTTGAGAAGTCAAAGGCTGAAGCTCGTGCAAAGAGGTTCGCTACGGCTTAGGAGACAGTGGTGCTTTGTTTTCTATGGCGTACGATCTGGCATAGGCGCATTTTCGGCACAAAACGGATGGGTTGATGACATTTAGGGAACAATAGCTGTATATTAGAAGTCACAATGGATACAGCATACGATAAGATTCGAAGTTCTACCCTGCTTTGAAGGCAGTAAGCTAAGATATCATGCGTCTGGCTGTGCTAGGAATGTATAGGTTGATCAGAACGGACCATACATGAGGCATAGTTCTCCCAGGCAGGCTGATAAGTGATGTTGCGACATCTAGTGATTCATTTACCTCTATTCGATGCAGTTCCGACTGGGCTTTTACTGGGCATGGAAACTACGTTAAAAATGGGATAGGGTTCAATGGTTTAGCAGAGATCTACTACCTAGCACGCTTTCTCGATAAGCAAGCCGCTCATCGAGCGATTCCAAGGGGGAGTTCCTGTGCTAAGGCACTTTGGTCTGGCAAATCGACCGTGGGCTCGAAAATCTTCCTCACGCTCCTGCGCCAACAACTGCAAAGTTCTCTCCCAGGAACATCCTGCAGCAGAGCGCTGTTCCGTTTTCCCCGATAAACGGCGCGCAATCCTCGGGGTATGTTGCTTGGCGTATAGCCTATAATATCTTCCTTCCCCGTTCGTAGCCGTGAGAAGTTCCAAGGAGTATCCCATTTCAATATGATAGAGCTAGCCGTCTTGATACATCCATAACAACCAACAACAATCCGAAGTTGGGAAACTAGCTTCTTATAGGTCTGCAAGTCGTTTGCGGGGTGATTATCCTACCTACGGGAACTGTGGATCGTCTCTTCCATAGCCAGTCCTGAACATATATATCATGTTCGATATATGTGCAGCAATTTCAGACAGGGCCACCAAAGCCTATGAGAGCGCAGAAATGCATGTGAGAGGTATGACTGGAAGTGCAGATTGAGTGCTGTCGTGCCCGTCTCCATCAGAATCGAAGGTTAGGGAACTTTGAAGTCACCACACCCAACCCTGATAACCACGAGACGCGGCCCAGGAGCTGCCCCTTTTTTGCTACGCAAAATCGAGGATAGCCAAGCGGGAACTACTTCCACCATATTCTCTTACTCAGGGCCACAATTGGTATCCGACAGGCCAGAACATCGAAAAGGATGCCACACCTTTTCAGATCACGTTACTGAAACGGACCCGACGGTTTGAAAATGAGCAAAAGTCGTCATCACTGGCGGTTGGCGGGAAGCGGTGCTGGCGAATCGGAAGCCTGAGACGCCTTGTCTGCCTTCACCACCATTTATGACTCGGAGGTCGTTTTCCTGTTGCCGCCATTTTTTCTGATTATCAGATTGTTGCCGGCGTTTGCAGAAAGTTGTGTGTTTCCAGGAACCACTCGGTCGTAGGTGTCTTGCTTCTATACGACTTCCTGCACACAGCCTCTTGCCAACACATCCGGAGGCAAGTTGTGGGAAAGGAGGACCCTGGCAAGCTGAAGCGCGCAGTAGCGAGAGACGCGGTCAACGAGCATCATTATGCGCTGGCAGCGGCAAATATACTTTCAGGGATATTTGTGGCGGTGCAAAATGTAATAGTGCCAGCGGGTGTGGGTGTAGTACTTACTCCTGGTTGATATCTGATCTGTTGTGGTGCAAGTGCAAGCATGCAGAGAATCTACGATTAGTGTGGAAAGAGAAAGCCAATGTTTGGTGAATGGGGCCTACTTTGGCTTCACATGACGAAAAGTGTACGATTCCAAATCAAGTGTCAACAACAGTGAATACATATATAGTACATTTGAAAAACTTTACCAGATAGTCGTCTGAACTCCCAAAATCCAGAATACCATTTCTCAGCGTCCTATTGCTTTTCCTTTCTAACCACCCAAACACCAATTTCCACAGAAAAGGCAAATGTTGATATCAACAGTGGCTGTCAGAATTATTTAGGCACGGGCCAGAACAATATGAAAACACAGCAAAAAATGACCTACTTTGTACTGCTGTAGAGTATTAATTAGAAACACTATTGCCGTATAACTTATTATTAGGGTATTTGTGCATTAGGCCTCACATCTGTCCTCTTAAAATTGCAAAATTGAACTATAGCTGCGTGATATCTCTAGTTTCTATATTTACTACCCAAAAGTTACTAGTAAATAGAGAGCTTCACAGCATCTTCTAGTTAAAGCACTTTAGAGAATATTTTCATGTATATTAGTCTTCTTATTACTTTGAAAGTTGAAATACAGAGTTTTGGAGGTCTTCATAGTATGAATTTGTTGAGTTATAAGCTGATAAACACCTGTTTGTTGGGATGTTTTTGCTGTGTTTTCATCATGTTCTGGCTCGTGCGAAAAGAATTCTGACAACCACTGTTGACATCGAACTGCGCTCCCTTTTTACCTGGCCACTGCGCTCTCTATGCTCTTGATACTTTGTGAACCCAATATTGGCACGTCCACGTACAATGTTGCTCCGTTTCCGTCCTGCCATGTCGTGCTCGCATGGGTCTTTTGAGAGACAGTGGTCAAATGTGCAAGCATGGTCGCATCGCTACCTGTCAAAGAATCAATGGCCGCTTTCAGGTTTTTGTTGCCCCTGGGCAAAGACTCGGGGTTGGCAGCGAAAAGGCGCGGGATGGCCAGGCTAGCAGCGTGCTCGTCGTTTCTGGCGGCCATATCGCCAAAGTCACCAGTGTGCTGGTTGAGGATGTTGTCTGCAGTGACTGTGTAGTGTCCTATGATGTTACCTTTCGCGCCGACAATGGCAACAGCTGTGCAGGATTCGAGACCTGTGGTGCTGTAGTTCTTGCTTATACACAGAAATTCAGAGTTAGTGGACTGCTTCTAGTAAACCCAAAGAGTTTAGGCGTGTTTAGGGAGTCAATTGGCTACGCGCCTCTTTTGTGTTCAAACTATAGGGTTTGACTCATTCAAGTACTTCCTGCGAGGGTGATGCCGGCGCTCAATATTGCCTCGTACAGCCAGCTGCTTGTTCTCGCCAATGCCAAAATTTTCACTAACTTTCATGTCAGTAATTTTCACGTGCCTCACTTCTGTGGATATGTTACCTACACAGTCGGTGCGGCATTGCAAACATAGGAAGGTGACTGAGGCAATCAGGCAGGCCAGAATCTGGTCATGCCACCAGACTTAAGATTGAAGCCAGTACTGACTACATATGCATAGGATGAGGCAATGGAATGCATCTCAGCCAAGATTTCCTCACAATAGCATGTTGTCTCAGGATATGAGGCTCAACATCTTGTTCTGCCAGCAAGAGCTTGTGTGTAATAAGCCTGGTTGTGTAACGAATCTAAAATTTACCTGGCAACTTCTTTTGTTCATCACATCACCATTTATGAATTTGTGGTCTCTGAAGTATCTATCATTAACGGTACAGCTGATAGATCAGAGTAATTCCAGCAGAGTGCGCACCTGGAACTGACGGAACTGGTTGGTCCCATCGTACAGCGTGCTTCGTTTGACCGCTGGGCGCATTCCTCATATTTGAAATCCCATCGCTCCGTGGTCTCACAACGGCAGGTGGCTAAGATAGATAAAAGTTAGCCCTTTGTCAATCCATTAATGGGGAAACCAACGTGAGTAGGACACGACTGGCCAGGACGTCAGAGCTGTCATGTATCTGGTCACTCGGTGCCAAATACTCTGCAGCATTACTGGAAAGGGCGAAAGCTGAACATTCACAACTCGATAATCGACGGTGGCAGCTCCAGGCAAATGTCTTTCTTGTTCAACGGTCGCTATCAATAAAACAAGGCCAAAGTTTGTGAAGTAGCATAGCCAAACTCCATAAGACTCATGCGGCTGTCTACAACTACCAACTCGAGTCTGTACGCAGTATACTTGCTACAATGTACTACATGTTGCTAGCCGAAGATTCATGCTTGGCCTCGGGACGATCGTCAAAAATAGAACACAAGCGCCGCTAAAGCCGATACTACATCACGACAAAACAGTGGATTCGAGAGGCCACCGACAAGTAGAATGAAGGCGTCTAGCTATCCTTAAGTCCTTATGGATGCTAAAGCGTTGCCTTATGCTGACTACCCTTGCGGGGGCCTTGTGTCTTCCCTTCTCTTTACTCCGTACCAAATACCAGCAATAAAGCCTTACCAACTCACCACTCCACGAATAGCGAACTGCAGAGGGACTACGGGCTTCTTATAGGGCCTGAGGTACAGCATACTTGCAGCGCACATGACGGCAGCTTCACCATCGTCTTCTACTGGACCTCCTACACCATTCGTGCCTTGCTTCTCTGCGTTTTGCCCTGCGAGTTAGTATCTGCCATGCGTAGGATGATATGCCCATCCATCGGTACAACCGGCGACCCAAGGCATGGGAATACCGAATGAACAGGTTCCAAACAAGCGTGTGACTCTTGGCTTCGACCACAAGACTGGGTCGTTTATACGTTCGCCATCCTTCCTTCTTACATTTGCTGTTATAGCTGGTATTATTATAACGCCACCGGCAGGTTCTGATCGATCTGCATCTAGAAAACCGAAAGTTCAGTCTATTCTTCATCCTGTCTACGTACCCTCCTCTGTTTACCGCCTCTTGGGTCCTGTGACTCTTGTCTTGTTCTTCACCGTCTTTATACGCAACTTGCATCTTGTGTGTTGGCGGCAAATGCCATCATTCCACCCACTGTGCCAACATGAGCTAAGTCTAGCTTCGTATTCAAGAACAAACGCCGCCGTGTTCAACAGCTGGTGTATGCACCTTACCAACCACCCTAGTCACTGCCAATCCACTGGTTACCAGCGGCCAGCATTCAACCCTGGAGACAAGGGTCAGCCATATACACCCGCTCCCCTCCACACCATCCTTCCATATCACATTTTATACTATCTGTTTCTACTCAATAATATCAGTAAATTGTAACAGTCGATTTATCCAATTCTCGTTTAAGCCCTGGCGGTTCATCGTTTCATCTATACATACACTACTACTCCTCACGGAAGGAATTGCCACTACGTTTAATACCTACTGTACATTGTATGAAAGTCTGACGACCGGTACGTCTTACATGCTAGCCATTTTCTCTTGACCAAGTTGCAATCTCTCGTCCCTGTCAATTTCTCGTTACTAACGTTGGAACAGAGTCTATCAAGTCCAAACTTCTACATCTATACATCGCAACATTAGCTATGGTTCATTACATATCGTAACATTCGGCAAACAAGTCCAGGTTTATAGCATTGGAAGCCAGCATTGATCATGGCTTCATACAAATCAGGAACAGACTCATCGGGGAAGCCAGAGGATCTGGGCATGAGTAGGAGACGGGGTTATATGGCGCCAACCATCAGATCAGAGAGTAGAGAGAGAGGAAACGTGGATCTTTACGGTCCATTTGAGCCGAAGCGAGTACCAAAGACTGTGGATAGATCACGACAGACATCGCTGCCACGCCTCAAGAAGCAAGAGCCTTTGCCAAGCACCATGGTTCAAGAACCAAGATCAAAGACTGGCCTAGGATTCGGAGCAGCAACGACTACGGTAACCATCACTGGCGGAACCCAATCGGAAGCTAAGGTGAAGTCATCTCGCAACCTCTTGAGGAGGAAGGCAAGCTCGGTCTCGAAGCAATTGCCCAAGGCTGAAAGTCCTCCACTACCGATAACAGAGGAATCCGGAGGTTTGTCTCCAGCGCAGTGGTTGTCTTCTGACAGGCCTCCACGGGCAAGGCTACAGAACGACTTGAACAACAACCATGACATGATGTTATCTAATTCTTTGCTTCAACGAGCCGTATCCCCTCAGATAATCCCGGAGCTGGATAGATATCGAGTGCATCCAGAACCTGATAAATGGTATTCTAGCAAGACTCCGGCGGTGCCAAAGCTTGCCACGCATTATCTTCCAGTTGCAAAACCACCATCACCAAGCTATCCTGGAGCTACACACTATGGTGCTCCTAGTGGTAACCCAAATCGACATAGCGGATATAGCGGAAGTGGGTACAGTGCGAGTCCATCCACACGATACTCCGAGTCACCTGGTCCCGGCGCTTACAGCAGAAATACTACACCTACCTCCATGTCATCGCAATCGTCCGGCATAATGGCTCCGTTCAAACCAAGCATGCCAAGGCTAAAACAAAATAGCAGTCCCGTTATTACTCGATCACACATTTCAAGAGTACGTGCCGGGAGTATCAACAGTGAAGCCGAATTAAAGACAAGCGACAACCAAGGGCTTCCTGCCCTAGTCGAGATTCTTACTTCATCTTCGCCAAATTCGACTGAGAAGGGTTACGGAAAGAGCAAAGAAAAGAAGAAAGGTCTCTCACCAACGCCACCAACTCCGCCACCAAGGGGGTCTTCGCAGAAGTTCAAGAAGGAACGACAACTTGAGGAATCTCCCACAAAGCCGGCAAGGATTTCCACAGAATCATCAATGATGTCGACTTCTATATCGTCAGCCAAATCGATCATCGTTGCCCAGTCAATTTCACAGTCCAGGTCTATACATCCAGTCCGGCCGAGCAGAGAGGGCACGCCAAATCTAGAAAAAGAGACCATTAACGTGATACAGAGCAATTTGACCGGCATCAACTTCTCACAGAACAAACGCCAGAGTGGTCTGCCTCGCGGCACATCTCCCATCTTAAGTCCAGAATTCCAAAAGAGTTCCAAATGCCAACCGTCGCCTAGCCCCATTCAATTATCTTACCTGGAAGGTATACCAGCATCTGCAGGGCTGGGAATAATACCAGATATTAGACCACCGTATGAAGAGCATCCGACCTACAGAACACCAGGTACTCGCACACCAAGTCCAAGTGTTTCTAATCCCAAGTCTCGCTTTGGCTTCTTCGGTCGACGAAACAGGACAGCTCCTGAGGTACCCACTATCATCACGATGGAGAGAACCTCTCGGAAAGGACCTGCTGCCGGTACGGGTCACGAAGGCTATGGAAAGTATGCAGCTCGCGGCCGAAGTACCAGTACTGGGGTTGCTGGCAGGGTCAGGGAGAGAAGTACGAGTGGAGCTCACTCGTCCGAAGAAAGCGTTGCTAGCCAAACTCATGATCCGTTCTTCCTCGAAAGAATGAGTCCAGTAGTAATTGCCGGTGGTGGTGAAATCATTGAAAACAGGAACACTAGCCTTGATTCCAACACGCTTGGCAGCAATAGCGGTAAACCCTTCAGCAGACCAACTTCAGAATCCAAATCATCGTCGAAGACTAGTCTGAGTCAAGGACCCAACCGCACCACACTATGGCCATCAGCACTTTCCAGAGAGAACATGAGGACATCACTTGCTCCTAAAAGACGACCTCCGCCAGATAGCAGTGACGAGGCTATGAGCAGACCGACATTGGCTCTCCGCCGCTCTATGCAGAGACTTAATAGCTTCACTAGCACAGCCAACCCCCCAAAACCAATTCTGATACCTGATATGGGTACGTCGCTGTCGTTAGGAAGTTTAGAGTCGAGCATAATATCAGAGGAATCGCAAATGGAAAGATTTGCGGATATCAACAGAGGTCGCAAAGGTCATCTTACACAATCCAGAAAATTCGAGAAGAGACCAAAGTCTCCCCGGAAATGGAACTTCTTCCACCGCTCCCAGCCAGCTGACAAGTCTAAGGATCAAGAGAAGATCGAGGCACTAACTGTCACGGTTGGCAGACCTCCTGTCAAAGCTGTCCCTCACTATGCTTTACTAGACTCGTCTGATGAGAATCTGGGAACAGATGAGATCAACCTTCAAGACATTCTTCGTGACGCCGAGGTCGTTGATCTATCAAACTACGATCTAGATGCTTTGCAATTTGGTGCTTACAAAGAAAATCTACGTCGTATAGAGGACTTGAACGCTGTGATGACTACAGGCGTTTTCTTGCCAGAAAGATCGCCCATTATCTTCTCGTCGCCGGAGCCTACGCAGACCCCTGAGATGCATGAAGCAGAGTTTCAGAGCCACAAAGATATGACTTCACCAAAGACTAACATGTCGAGTGAAGTCACAAAGCCAGCCGAGGATACCACCACATTGCTACCTACTGCTCCAGCTCCCAGTCGCCCGAGTAGGTTGGCCCAAGTTGGACGGATTCCCAAGGTTATCTCAGCCAGACCTGAAACGACCTCCCCCAAGTCATTCTCGCGACCATTTACTTGCCTGAGTGCCATACATGCACCTCAGAGAATCGTCATGCCAGACAAAGAGTTATTTGCACTTAGTCCATCTCCACCAAGGCCGTCTATCCCGGAGCCTCGACAAGCCGAGATCATCTCAAACATCCTTTACACCTCGCCAAAAGGGGGGTCCGAAACCGCATCGACGAGCCATGAGGACTTCCTGTCCTTCTCTCCACGAAAGAACTCCGAGGCAACTACCACCACCATCAGTACCTCTAGCGGGCTGAGCTTGCTCACCACCGCAGTAATTCCAGAACCGGGTGCTACACTGGCTGAAGATGAGGTGTGGGATGAATACAATGACTTGATGGGTGAAAAGGAGTCACCTTCCGCCACTTCTTCACACGGGGATCAATTCCGATACGAAAGCTGTGAGACTAAAAGTGTGCCGCTGAGTACACTTCAGGAACTACAATCACCAGCACTTTCAAGGGAAACATCTTCAATCCAGCAAAGACTGGCACCTGCCAACCCCATGCGCAGATCAATGCTCACCTCCTCCAGCGTCTTCAGCGTTGATATGAGCCAGAAGATCAGAGAAAGTGCTGCAGAGAAGTCCCCAACCACACCTATGTCTTTCGGAGATTTCTTTTCTGGCTATGGAGATCGCAACAACGCAGCCAACAAGCAGTCGAAGCCACAGAGATCATCACAGGAGTCTCGGAACTCCAGGACCTCAAGCAAGCATGGCTGCACTACTTCTGAGCTTGTTCCAATCTCTGAGCAAGAAGACAACTCTCCGGCATCACAAGTCAATCTTCGCATCGGGTCTATGACGGTCAGCAAGTGGCTGACTTTTGGGCATGTTCTATTTAGCCCTGCTCGTGAGGAGATGATGCAGATGGATGGAACCACTAAGGCACACTCAATCCTGGTCATCGATGGTTTAGGCAATGGTAGCTACGATCCTCCCATACCATGTCCAGTACTAACCAGAGATAGATGACTGGTCTTTCTACGCTTCCGAGACCTATCCCTTCGCAACATTCTACAACCTCTCTCCCACTCGCCCACTCTCATCGTCACAACGCCTCTCCGACGGTCCAACCATCCCACCAAATCACCGCCAAGTGCAATACACCTCACCGCTCAACAAATTCCCCTTCCCCTCTTCCACATTCCACATCGTAGTCTTCCGCTTCCCAACTGCCATGTCGACCGCCTCATACGCCAACATCATCTCCGAGTCCAAGCGCGTCCTTAAACCTGGCGGCTATCTCGAACTCGCTGTGCTCGACCTCGACATGCTCAACATGGGCACCCAAGCCCGTCGCGCGGTACGAAAACTCAAGATCCAGATGCAAACCATCGATCCTGCGACCGACCTCAGCAGTGCCAGCGACACCGTGCTCAAGCTGGTCGGCAAGCGCGGTTTCCGCGACGTCAAATCCTGCAACGTCGGCGTCCCCGTCGCGAGTCCCATCCGAGCAAAAGCAGAACCGTCAACCAAAGAGGTGTCGCTGGCCAGTATGCTCCAAGACGAGAGCTCGGCTTCCGACGAGGGCATCACGAAGATGGTCGCACGGGTTGGCCGCTGGTGGTACACGCGCTGCTACGAATCACGCATCCACAATCTCGAGAGCCTCGCAAGCGATGTCATCCCGTCTTTCTTCCACGACAGCGCCGTCCTGCAGGAATGCGAGACCTGGAATAGTAGCTTCAAGCTCGTGGTTGCTTACGCCCAGAAACCCATCCAAGGACGCCGTCGCACCAACAGCATCTAATTCTCACATTTCTTCACCTTAGAAATCATTCTCTTAACTGTTTTTCATGCATAGCGAAGCATAGCTGGATTCATCTCGGGTACACGATAAAGGACTACGCCGGACTAGTTTCCTATCATTATCTCATGTCATCCTATCTCACTCATACCACCATACCCTTCTGCATCGCTGCGCGAACACAGTACTGTTTAATACTTTCGTTCATTTTTCAAATACAAACACTTGTTATCTCTGGGTCTCTTTTGCGACGAGTTAAGGCAGCTTTCAGGCATGGTTTTTTTTGGGTCTGGGGAAATGGGAACGGGGACAACACTTAATGATCTCAAGGAACGAAATGCAGCATGATCTGTTAGCTAACTGTCGATGAGCTTTAGCGTAGTGCTATAGATACCCATTTTAGCATATCCAGGTATGAACTGTAACGCTTGTTATTTACTGCTTGTCGTTATTGAGCTGCTAGGTGATTGTGACTATTCTGTCGTTGTCTTGGTGGCTGCTGAGGGTCTCGAGGCTTTTAGTGAGAATTTGAAGCTCTTGGTACTCTTGCATCTTCAAGCCCTTGAAGTTCTTGAGAGAGTCGGGGATCCATTACAACTGATATCACAAATGTAAAGTGATCTCTGCGGCCGCGATATTATAGAATTTGAAAAGCTTCAAGAGGTTAAAGAGGTTTGAGACTCTCCAGGGCTTCAAGGCCTTCAACCGCTTCAAATCGAATATCATGCTTGTTTGATTGATTGATTGATTGATTGATTCATATACGGATCCAGCCATCTGTTGAACAGCTATGCCGGAATGGCCCAGCTCTGGCACCAGTCGCCGAACTGCGTCTACCTCAGGAGACGCATTTCACTTCATCACACACGTGTGACCAGCAACCTCCTCTACTGAGCGGTCTGGCTTCTATCTACGCATATATACATATCCGTTGATAGGAGTGCTTTGTTCGTGACTTTTGTACAAGGCTCTAACTCGGATAATAACTGTCCTCCTGAGTCTGAGGTCCCTAGATACCTGGTGGGCTACGGCGACAGTGAAGCCATATTGCAACTCCGTTGCCATGATTCCACGACCCCGCTGGTCCTCATAGGTAAAGGTCTTCCCGACATCGTTCTCTCTCGTCCAAATCGCCCGTTCCATATGCAGGAAATGGTGATGCTCTCCCGGATCCACAGAATTGTGTGTGCTGTGTGTTTGTTCTGTTGTACTATATATGATGTTACCGCATCTGAGATATGGGTGGCCCAATTGAGGCTGTGTTGAGGTAGCAAAACCCCGAGGAGCTGCTGCCGGCTTGAACGAACGCTTCACTGCAGCCACCTTCCCCCTTAGCTGACCATCGCCCATCGCCCATCGCCCATGGCCGCTCCCCAACACAATATCATCTGCCACCATGACCGGAGCTACGCGTCAACTCTCAGGCTGTCCGGACAAATACGAAGTCGAGTCGCAGTCGCTTTCGAAGTTGACGTCGCTACTCGCTAGTTCGTCATCCTACTAGCCACACTGTTATCTTGAGCATGATGGGTTGGCAGCCGCAGGATTCGAACTTACCAGCACAAGCTGTCTTCCTCAAATCTGGCCGTGAGAAGAGTACGCACAGAAGGTACTTACCTGAGAGAGGCAGTGCCAGCTACCTCTCCAGCCGCCTGGAACGGCATGCATATGTAGTTTTCCTATCACTGCGATAGGAGTGAACTTAAGAAAATACGTGACACACGTGAAACTCACTTTGCAACAGTCACTGAAGCGAAAAGGGACAGGCGGAGAAGACTGTGATGGGCCTGTATGGAAAAGACATGTATTGGTTCATTCATCTATTTTGCCAAATAGGCTAGCTACCTGCGCCATTTTCCCCTCCTGTAAGCCAGTTTGAGCAGATTACCAACGTGATAACCAGTGGGCGACCAATGCAGATATAGTAACAAATACTGCCTATTCCGGTACGCCAGTCTCCCTATTACCTGCCGGCCTTCATAAAATTTTCCATGTTCGCTTCAGATTTTGTCCTCCTGCCCTCAATTTCTCATTCTTTGGGTGCATGTGCAACAAAATCTATACTTTCACCCACTTCTCGCTGGCATCATCGAGTGTCTTCTGCTCTGCGCCTCGAGTATCGCGAATCAGCTTCGCGGGCTTCATTTGAGGTTAGCAAGACTGTTAAGGTATCTCTTGATAGATCACCGATAACCTCCACTATCAACCCTCCTCAGTCCCGGGTATGTTGGTCCCTGCAGCGGTACACTCCTCGGCATTTGCTGCTGTTGTGGCTGCGCGTAGCTTTCCATGCCGGTATGTATCGTCGGCCTAACCATTACTGCTCTTTCAATCCCCCCAGGACTCGAATGCGGGATCATCCCCATGTTATGCTCAAATTCTCGTTTGAAACCCGGCTGCCCGTTCTGGGCAAAGCTGATGATGTTATTTGATGGTAGGTTGTGGCCGTTGCTGTTTCCATGCGGATGCTGGGCGTGCATATCTGGGAAGGCATATTCGCCTAATCCAGGAAATTCCAACTGTGTGCCGAGCACTGAGGTTGGGGTGTTGAATGAGCTGTTACCCACGATCTTAGGACCATGTATTGGAGAATTCAGCCCTTCGATGTGTTTGTCGAAGGGAAGACCAGGGGTTTCGATCTTGAAGTCGATACTGCTGGCAACCTTGAAATTATCTCCAGCACTACCAGAGCTTCCAGACATACTGCTGGCCATAGCATGGAAGTTGTTTGGCATACCAGCCATGATCGCTCCATAGCCTTCGAAAATGTCGACCTCACATGCTGGAGGTGCATTGTCAGGCACAGTTTGCAGCATCGGGTTAGTCAACATCGGCAGTACGTCGTTGACTTTGCTGAGGAGAAGAGGCAGGAAGCGATTATCGCCTCTGCGAAGGATAGAGAGTAACGTCATAAATTGATCGAGATAGTCGCGGGGGCCAATCTGGTAGGGCTGTGTAATTGCAGGCATGAGCACCAGGACATTTGTGAGAGAACATGCGACATCGAAGAGTTTCTCGATCTGAGAAAATGTCAGCATATAATTTGGTAGCGGAAAGGCGCGATAGACTTACGAGACCGATGCCGTGAACATCCATGCTCTCGCGAGAAAACTGGGAGGTCATGGCGACAAGGTCGCACGCGATTTCGACTGAGTATTGGAACGCCATGTTTGGATCGCCATGCGAGGAGCTCAAATATCCATTCTGAATTGATAACTGCCACACCATCGTGCGTAGCCATTGCTGACTTGCTCTCAAGTCGGCAGTCTGATTCTCGGCAGTACTGTTGAGGTACACCGGGACAGCATCGGAGAGCTGCTTTTCAAGCGCCTCCAAATATGAAGCCGAGCAGTCTGTTCGTGTTTTGTTCCAGAGTGCGACGAACTGCTCGTCAAATGGGCGGAAGAGCCCAACGAGGTTGATGAATCCGCCTAATTGATGCGACTGTGTGTCCGAAGGATCGTCGTGTTCGGTTGGTAAACTGATCATAGCTTGCAGAGACAGAGGGCGATGCCGTTGAAGTGCGTACGCTCTGTCGAATGTTAGTCTTGATCATTGAATCAGATGTGATCTGCTTACCTTTCTGTCACGAACAGCAGCCAATACAGCCTTCTTCTCCTGGACGCAGTGACTACATCAACTCCCAAATATGTCTCTTCTCTCTGCATATCAAGTATATGTGCCAAAGTCGTGGCCTCTCTCAAATGAAACCATGCCTTGTTGTGCTGATCCAGTCCAAAATAGCATCCAAACAAGAAGAAGCTAGTTACCAAGCCATCTGTGGTGGGTGATTCCAAGTGATCACAACTCTTCCGCACTCTCAATGTCTCCTCTAGTAACAGACCGCTGCATATCAGATTCGCTCCTGGGTGGCTGTCGATTCCTGTCGCATCTCCTGGTATTCCCATGCCTGGTTGAATCATCATAAACGCGCACAGCGATGTCAACAAACAATAGTTGTCGACATTCGTCTCCACGCTAAGCGACTGATATTCAATGGTTCTGCGGTGCAGAATCGGCAGCGTCGGATACATATTCGCGAAGAAAAATTCGATACAGTCTCTCATCATGTCCGTCGACAACAGGCCTGGAGTAGGCGCGAGGGTAGGACTGCACGGCGGACTATCCACACCGTTCATTCGGTTTGCAACCTTTGCAGAGAATATGCTCTGTCGTTGGTTCTCCCTCAGCTCGCTGATGACTTTTGCTCGCGATCCTTTCGGGCCCTTCTTTTGCGGAACGGCGTGGTAGGTACAGGAAAGCTGGGCTGAGGAACAATTACGACATGGATTGATGCCATCGCACTTGACCTTGCGACGATGGCAGGCATCACAGGCCCTCTTAACGGACGAGGACATGATGTTTAAGGTTGGTATCCGGTCCAGTGTCGGGTCTGTTCCACGCACAACGTTGTATGCAAACCTTCCCTTCCCTTCCCTTGGACTAGCACCGCTGTACTTTGCACGATAGTGCCGGTGCAATATTGTGAAGAGTTTCTCGAGTCTCCCGGCGGTCTCGAAGAATGATTACTGGATTCGTGGGTGTATTTATTCGGTCCTTCTGAATGATCTGGGGAACAGAATCATTCCCATGGAAATGCGGGGGAAAGGGTGTGTGTCGCGCACTCGGCGGTATTATTACCGGCAAGGGTCTTCAAACTGGACAGCCGTGGATGTCCTGTCAACGAGATGGAGTGTTACGAATGTATATTTGACGTTGGAAGAAACAGTGTAGATGGTTATAAGGATAAGGATGACGACGACGACGAGGAGGACGAGGAGACTGGAAAGAAAAGGGGGAAATATCGGCAAGGGATGGTTTTGCTAGTAAAGTTTCGGCTGAAGACAAAAACCATGACCCATGAAATTGATAACTTCTGGAATTATTACTATAAGGGGTAATAATTACGGATTACTAGGCTACTAAAGGATGATCGATTTGGTAAATACTTAAATTAAATGGTAGTATGTAACGTAGCAGATGACTGTGTCTGTCAGGCCATGATCACGATCAGCTCCAAGAAGACAAGTCAAGACATCAGCATCAACGACGATTAAGTAGTGCAATACCATAAGGCGAAGGTATCTGGAAGAAGAGTCAGCAGCCAGTAACCAACTCATCATCAAGTGACGGTGCCTGCTTGAGTACGTATTTTGAGCAAGTCAGCATCACCACTTCACCACTTCACCACTTCACCACTTCACCACTTCACCACTTCACCACTTTACTGATTCACTACTGAACTACTTCAGAGACCGTAAACACCAAGCCAATCCAAGTCAGTCCAGCATGCAAATACCTCTAATTGCTTGGAGGTCGACCAATCCTCACCCTAACCACAACATCAGCGCACATTATCCTTCCCCTCCTTCAGCCTTCAGGTCCTCTGTCCAGCACTCCAGCACTCCAGCAACCTCCATGAGAGCATGAACTATCCGTCTCTGCGTGCTCATTGCTTCATCTTGCGGAGAGCCAACAGTACCGCTGATAGCCTGTTACGAATCAACAGCATCACTTCCGCCACGCAATCATCGACTGCTTCCACTATCCATCTCGGCTACCACTAGCTGCAAGTCTCCCCTTCCATGCTCTTCACTTCCTTCTCAACACTCAAGAAGACCCTCGTTTATGCATTTCCAACTTGCATCCACTTCCCTCAAAACCCCGCCATTTCACCCAATCACGTGGCATAAACGAAGTCTGCGCTAATACCTGCCAAGTGAAGTATGGGGTAAGATTTGTTCTTCGCGGCTTCCATCATCCTTCCAAGGATCACTTGGGGAAGGATCTCCGGGGGCTCCGTTATTGGTTAGCTTAATGAGCCAATCCCATGGACTAGTTGCTTGGAGAGAGGGGGAGAAGCTATCTGCCATTACACCGTCGACTTGTTAGGCCCATTACCGCGTGGTAAGGTTATGAGCTATCAAAGGCTGAGTGAGCAATGAATGTTTCAAACATACGATAGAAACGCCATTGCCAGCTCCAGTTGAGTATCGACGTGTGGCATCTCCCCATCTACAACTAGATAGGCACTTCGACATACTGAGGCTGACCAAATTGGTTGCTCGTTCCCCTTCTCTACTCGGTTGAGAGCGTTGGACATACATCCCATTCGTCAGCTCCAAGTCGATATTCGACTATGCTTCGCTCCACTCGCACTTACCTAGGAATTTTCAGGAGGTCCTAGAAGATACAGACCACCAAGCAGTTCCTTGAACCCCGGAAACAGATTACCAGGTATTCATTCCTAGTTTGGCCAGTCTTGAGAGTGTACATACATCTTTGATAATATTCGTGCATAGCATATGTCGTAAGCGGAGCGATTAGTATCAATCCACTTGCTATCGACTAGCCTGCGAGCCTGAGAGCCTCAAGAATAACACCTGGCGTAAAATATCTCACGGAATAATTTCTGGGTGCACTTACTGGCTTTTGTATCGATTATTGGTGTTACAACCGGCACAACCAGTAAAAGGCGTTGCCAACATGCTGGGACGTTGACACGGCATGGGGGGTTGCAGTGCCACGTGAAACGCGATAACCATGCGTTGATCTGCGCAGGGGTTGGATACTTATGTCCCCTTGACTGATGCGTCCCCAATTTGGCGTCGTTGCCCTGGTCACCCGATTACCAGAGTAGGAACACCAGAACAATCTTGTGTAAATAAATCGTAATAATAGTAAGCAACTGAACCTATTCGCACCTATTTGCGACGCTCTAATGTCACGTGTAATGCTATTACGGATCCTACCGATCCAGGCACCTTACGGCCGAACCTACCGCCTGAGCCAGTGATTGGTGATCACTACAACCTTCGTGAATACCCTCAGTTCTACTATGAAGTCAACCTACCTACAGGAGTCAATAACACCGATGCCTTTGCCATTTGGTGCCTCTTTTCTTAGTAAGGAACAACTTCCAAATATCGTAAACAATACAAAACTTAGCGGCCACTCTATCATCGAATGATATAGCAAATTGATCAACTACAGCGAAAGAATCCCGGATTCTGCCGTAACGTTCTCTCAATGATGATTCTCGTATACCGCCCACTTCTCCTCGCCGAGTTGGGGATCCTGTCTAGTTTGCCTGAACGGATTTCCAAGAGTCCTGATCATGTTGCAAGAGTTGTTCGTCAATGCGGCTCATTTCTTACTATTCGAGGACGCACAGTCTTCTTACACTGGTCCTCAAAAGATGATTTATCTAAAGAGACATACGATAAGTTCTTTCCCGCTGGAAGTGAAGCATATCCGTTGGAATATCGAGAATTCGGAGATAGTCTCACCGTACCTGAAGTATATTTTACGGCCTAACGCCCTTACGGCTTAGCACCGTAACCATGGCAACTCTAGAAGAATTTGGAATACTAAGAGGAGCGACGATTGGTGTATATAGTACAGTGAGTCCTCAATTTGAGGGGTTCAGCATCCTTCAATATCAATAGTTGCAACAAGTAAAGGGTCGGGCCCTTAGAGGCTCGAGGCTGTGCCTCGGCTATTGGGAAAGGGGCTTGCAGGCGAGTCAGAGCACGGTATGGAATAAGATCTCGTGCCAAGGCTCGAGAAGGTGGCCTCGGCTACTCGGAAAGGAGTTCGTAGGCAAGCCAGATGCTAGCCCAGGTTATACTATATATAGATGAAAGCCCCGATCCTCTCAAGCTCGGTATCGAGTTCAATAACAGTTGTTCTACGACTGCCCTTTGACTTATTCGAGTGATTCAGCCTGCCACAACACGTTATCACTAATTAACAAGACTATCCAATCAACAATAATGGCTACCTTAGCAACAATTAGTAGCCACAGCAACCATAACAACCATGGTTGACGGCTACGGCAAGCCGGAAAGGATTCAACACAGGGGACTCAAGTTCGATAAACCTAGCCATTAATAAGTACTATATTTGGCGAGAAGATACCATAGATCGCCATTTTTCGAGGGTCACCAGACTGCTCGCCTCCTATATTGCTAGTGTAGGAGCAATATCAACTATGACCATCACAGGCTACTTGCTCAGAGGATTGCCAACTAGTTACTCAATAACAAGAACTACTTGCAACACCATGAGAGAGCGAGTAGAAGAAGTCAAATCGCATATACTAAGAGAAGAAGCTGCTCAAACGGAGCTAGCTAGCAGCAGAACTAGTGGGGGATCGGTCATGCCTCAACATTCTCTACAAGTCAGCAATCAGGACAACAGTAAGCGTGCGGGGACTTGCAAAAGGTGTGACCGCTGGCTATATTGGGCACCTAGGAAGCTAGGAAGGATGGTAAGGCTCATACGAGTGAGAAGGACTGCAAGTACAACATTCACTTTAAGACTAAGCAACCACTTGATTCGCCAGCTAGCCATTATTCGCCCTCTGCAAGTACGGTAACTACCAGAAGTGGAGGGAAAGTTCTTGTTTTATATAGCTAGAATTAACAAGCGAGCAAGCCATAACCTGGTCAGCCAATTTCTCCAAACTTTCAAGAGAACCGAATGTTCTTCGACAGCGGCGCTTTCGAGCATGGGGCCTGAAACCTCGTTTGCCTTCAGGAGCTAGAAAACATTATCCCTATTCAGGTCACTATAGAAGATAGAACAGAGCTCACAATCGGTGGCAGACAAAGCCCATTGAGTAGTGTGCTGTCTCAATTGCTCGTTCGTAGTCATTTTCGTTCGTGATACTAACAAACAGATAACGAGCCACAGTTATTCGCAAGCTGATACTTCTATGTTTCGGGGTCAGCAACGGACATGAGTCGCTTCTCCCTGAGCGCAGGTGATTCGAAGAACAGCTCGCATGCTTTCGAGATGTTATGGAGCTTCACGTAACCGCTGCCGGTCTAAGGGGCCTCCCCACAACCAGCAGGAAGGCTGGAATTACCTGAATCAACTCCCCTCATCCCCGGAGGACTTTGAAGAGTTCATACGAATTACAAGCCTCTTTACGAAGATCTGTATTTAAGTCTAGCGAGTACTCTACTGTATTAGCTTCTTCCTTTTCTTTATTTTTTTTTGCCACCGGCGCAGCGAATTTCTCCAACTTCTCTTTCCTCTTCGTTTCCATTTAGTCTAAAAGCTCTCGCCTCAGCTTAACAGACTATTGAACTAGTTCCTTACGGGCGTCGAAATATCTCAGTATACCTTGTATAACAATTCCTTGGGGCTAGCCTCCTCTTGATCTCTCCTATAACTACCCTGCACGGAGGGGGTAGTCTCTTTGTATTATAGCCACCCATCAGGCCCCTCTGGCCTATCCCACGATCTGCTTTCTGGTGTATTCCTGTATATAAGCCGCTAGCTTAGCACGTCCTTATACCCTTTGGGAGGTCTCGCAGGACGGAAGTACTATTCATCATCATCACGTAACCGCTGCCAGTATTTCGTATGAGATGACAAATCTTATTTTCGTCGGGAACGTGCATTGAGCGCTTCATTTGACATTTGAAGCGATTGAGAAAACCTTTCTAGTGCATCCTAATATATGTAGTTTGTAGCGACCTAAATCACGGACTTGATCACTACGCACGCAAACACTGACCAATCGGGCTGAAATCAAGATGTGTTACAGATCTGTTGCTAATTGTAAATAAGTTTTGTATTTATGCAGTTTGGAGAGTGCAATATATGGTAGTATGGCCGAAAAGTCAGCCCCCGTAAATGTGGGTAATGTCTGGGCCAATTACAGTAGTATGTGATCATGGCTGATAATCCACCCTAATTTGTCGAACACCCTTCTGTTGTGGAGAGAGCGGTGAGTTTTAAGGGTAGGTAGTGGGACATTGTGCTGATTCCGAGGTCCGGCGACTTTGACTGCTGGGCAACATTTCAGTGCTAGATTACGTGCGACTTATGGCAGTGCACACAGTGAGGAGCCATGGGGTAAGCTACTATGGAGAGTCAATGCAATAGTAATACTTTTCTAGCAGTTCACTGCATGTAAATGTGCGTGCGTAAAACTGAAAGCCCAACACCAAGACTCGCAAAATATCTACTCCCTGACGTCCGCTAGGTCCAATTCATCCAAATCGAGTTCAAAAGAACGAACTCAGTCATTATAAGAGAGGTCAGATTGTTGGTGCAGCAAAGTTAGGGGGGAATTCGGCCGAGATCGCGAAGGCTTTCACGACGACAAAGTCTAGTGTCAAAACCACTTTGCGCCGCGCGTCCGTACGCCTGAAAGGAGAGTCTCATCACGTCCTGGATAGCCGCAGCTTTGGACAGAACAAGATGCACATCGTCTTGTAAGATGCGTCCAACTACACCCAAAATAAACCTGTGCGGAGGTTCGGGAGGAGTTAGGAATGAAATTCAGCACTACTACCTTTAAACGCATATTATGTCCCTCTGAAATCATGAACTGGAGAGCTGAGCGCCGGTCAGAGCTTACAGAAGAGGTAGGCCGTAAAGGCTTGCTTGGTGGAAACTCAGGAGCATTGGACCTCACCGGAGTGGAGGACTTATATGTGGTCAGATGAGTGTTCTGCCGAGAGGAAAAAGGGTAGAAGTGGTGAATAGGTCTTTCGTACACCTTCGCAAAAACGGGGCCAGGACAAGGTCCAAACCTACTCAAAAGGAAGGGATATTTCAGTCATGGTTTGGGCCTGTTTCTGGTTCATCGAGGGACGAATACGTGGGCCGGGATTGTATCTTCCTGAGAGAAATCGGGGGTCGAAGATGAATGGCTACTCTGCTCAGTCCTACCTCCAATCACTCGACGATAACATCCCTAATTGCTGCGAACCTGGCCTGCAATTCATGCAAGATAACGGGCCAATTCATACTGCCCGAGCATTTCGACAGTGGCTCACGGATATGGCGATTCCTTTGGTCAACTGGCCCCCGTATTCACCTGATTTGAACCCAATTGAGCACATCTGGCACCACCTGACAAAGCTTGTTCTACAAACAAACACCGAACTACAGAACATGGGCAGAGGAGAGGACTCTATAAAGGCTCTACAGGACATTTTGAAGGAGGCTTGGGAGGCCCTTCCTAATAGTCTATTTGAGCAGGTAGCAGATAGTATGCCCTACCGGGTAGCTGCGGTAATCAAGGCAAAGGGCTGGCACATAAACTACCAAATAAAAAGCCATTTTACAGAATGAAGAAGTGTTAAATTTGGAGTGATACGTGCTAAAAATTCGTGGTTTACGATTGTTTGTGATTTTTTAGAGTGTGATTAACCATGTTGATTTTGGTGGGGGATTCAAACTTTTGAGCTAGTACTGTATATCAGTGCTTGCAAGCTGAGAAATACTCCTCTTACTTGTTGCTGTAGCCTCCCTGACGGGCGGAGGAGGCATTTTCATGTAACAATGGAAGACATACGAGCCCTCCTGGTTCCCCCGCTGACTCGCTTTCTGGTGTATTCTTGTATGTAAATCACTAGCTTAGCACATCCTAATACCCTTTGGGAGGTCAAACAGGACGAAAATATTGGTTATCATTATAGTCGTCATCTCGTTGGCTAGTAACACCCTGAGCTGAGATGCTTTCAATAGGGAATGGACAGAGAACTTCGAATGACAGCGAAAAATAGACGCTCTGCTGTGATCTGAAAAGCTCAAGCCTCAATAAGTAGTAGTAGTAATAGTGTAATTAACGTCCGGGTCCGTGAGCTTGATGCCACGTGCCAACAGTAGGACGTGCTGGGCTAAGTGCCAGCATTTTCTATATACATCTAAAAACCGGACAACAAATGGGGAATTGAGTGGTAGGCCAGTCTATGCTAGCTTGGCTTGTTAGGGCATGTGTCTGTGTAGAACTAAGCGTCATGTATCCACTTAGCAAACGTCTCTGCCCCTTCTGCGGTGCCTAGTAAGCTGTCTAGGGTGTTGTGTACTCTTCCTAGTTGTAGGCATTTTATGCCTTTTCTTCTGGCTTTTGTGCAAAAGAAGAAATGTTCCGGGGTCTTGCTTCTGCCACAGCTGCAAGAGAGTGTAGCTTCCTGATGACCTAGACGTTGGTGGTACGCTGCGAAGTCGCCGTGTCCTATTATAGCCGCGTAGAGCCTTCCTAGTGAGCTTCTAGGTAGAAGTAGCTCCCGAGGTCTTTGTGTGGCAAGGATGCATAGATCAATGTATGGGGACGGTGCTATGGCGGGCCAAACTTCTTTGAAGGCGTCGATAGGGTATCTTGTAGCCTCTCGTTTTATATGAGCTATTGTCGGTGCCCTCGGTTCTATAGCTGGCTCCTTTGCGGCTTCTACTGCCAGCAGGTCTACTGTCTCGTTCGCTAGTACCCCCGAGTGGCCTGGGCACCACCAAACTTCTGTTCTTCCCTCTTGGATTGACGAGTGCCTGGCTCTCGCAGGCAACTGTTCTGCCTTCGCGCTGAACTCCGTGAACACTTCGTAGCTAGAACCTATCCGACAAGACAGTAGCCTGGCCGCTACAGCTGAATTGTCAAGGCAGATGATAACCTTATTGGCAAGCCCTATAAGAGGCGACCCGAGAGCTGCTTGTAGGCCCTCTAGAGCTCCTATCGCCTCTGCGTTGTAAACCTCTACCTCTCTGCCTAGGGATCTATACCCTTTCGCGACCACTTGGTTGAACTAATAGCCGATCCATCCACAGCCTGCTTGAGTTCCTCCGTTCGCTAATACTTAAGAGCCATCTGTATAGACGACTGTATCTTTTAGCGAAAGGGCCTGCAGTCTGGCTCAAAAGTACACAGCCGCATCCTTTTTGTTGCATCCTGCTTTGTATCCTACTGTTGCTAGGGCTTCGCTCCAGGGGAGGGCTGCTCGCCAGGGTGGCCACTTAATAGGGTCTAAATATTCCGCGTGTTGGAAGTGCTGCCTGTTCCGTGTGAACCGAGTCATCGGCGAGGAAGTGTTTCTGAGTCTTGATCTTAGCTGGTGATTGCTATCTAGCCTGTGGAGTCTAGCCGCCGCGGACCTAAGTCTTGCTTCGAGAGTGATAATTTATTGGTGGTAGTCCTGCCTCTCTCTGAAGTGCTGCTGTTGGTGTAGTTTTGTACACTGGTAGTATAGCCCTAATAGCCTTGTTCTGAACTACCTCTAGCTTTCGTACTAGGGCGTGTACCTGATTGGAGATCGTTTTGCCTTTGACAATCCGGGTTTCCGAGGGCCACCAGGCCTCTGCTGCGTATAGCGCTATAAATAGTACACATGCTCGCATAGCTTGGATCATGACTCTAGGGGCCACCCCTCTAACCGTGTTGCTAAGTGCTCTGATCCCCTCTGCTACTGAAGTTGCCTTTGCCGCCCACATTTCTACGGGTAGTTTAAAGGGAAGCCTCTGATCAAAATAGATGCCTAGCTACCGAAGTCCTGATTTCGTAACCGATAGGCCGCTTGCCAGGTCTTTTCGTCCTCTAGTGAAGTGTATAAGCTCTGATATGTCAAAGTCGAAGGTGATTCCCTGACTACTGTCCCATTCTAGTGCCTGCTTCCATTATGTAGCTAGGAGATCACAGTTCAGCTTTATACAAGAGCTTATTGCTAAGAAAGCTATGTCGTCCGTGTATCCAAATTTTGAGACTGTCTTAGCCATGCCTAGCTTAAGCAGGGACTCGATGTATAGCATAAACAAGATAGGCGACGCTGGTGAGCCTTGTGGTAGACCGCAGCTTAGAGGAAAGGTCTCACCAATTTCACCGTCTAAATTAATTGCTGCTGTTCTTTGTGTAACGAAGCTAGCTACCCATCGTACGAGAGAATTTGGCCATCCTTGTTCCTTAAGGCGAAGTACTAGCCTACCGGGGAGGACTGTGTCAAAGGCCCCTTTAATGTCTAGTGTAAGCAGCGATGCCTTCTTCTTGTTTTGCCACGCCTTTTCGATGTCATAGATTTGCACCGTAGCTAGGTATGTACATGAGCGTAAAGGTAGAGCTCCAAATTGTTGTTTATGTAATACCTTGTGCTTTATAGCTATCCACGACATTCGCTTCGCTACGAGCCTCTCGAGGCCCTTTCCTAGGACTGCTAGGAGAGCAATAGGTCTGTACGATCTAGAGAGACTGTTGTCCCTCTTTCCTGGCTTTTGTAGGATTACTAAGGTAGCGTCTTTAAAGGAGGCAGGGAGGTGTCCAAATTAAAGGCAGTTAGCGTATAGTGTTTCCACTAGGGCCTTGATCTTTGGCCATGCCAGCTTCAGCACAGCGGATGTGATCTGGTCCTTCCCCGGTGCGGTGTTCCCGCTTTGAGGATGCATCTCTCTACTTCGTGGGGCTGTATAGGCGGGAACGGGAGAGCTGTATTCGGTATCGCGGGACTATTTAAGGGTATGTCTGGGACCCCTGCTGTATTTCGAAGAAGAGTATCTGCTAGTAGCTCTCGTTTCTGCGCTGGGTCTTGTACTATACGGTCGCCTGCTATGTCCCTTAGCGGAGGGGAGTAAAACTTGCCCGTGTTCCTGTGCCAATTTACTAGTTCGAATACGTCCTTGCTAGTAGCGGCTTTGGAGATCCTGTTGTTCCAGAAGTCTCTTCTTGCCGTGTGTAAGGCTAGAGTAAATTTCTGAAGCAAGACTCCTTCTGACTCCCACCGAGTGTCCAGGTTAAGTTGTTGCAGTTGTCTGATGGTCCTCATTAGAACTACCAGCTTTTTGTGTGCTGTTTTGCAAGAAAAGTCCCAGTACTGATTTGGCCTGCCTTGGCCCGTAACTCGTCTAGCGGAGGCTGTGAGGGCCTGACCTATGAGACGCTACCCCCGGCACAGTAGCAAGATCTAGGTGCGACGCTTCTGCCCATTCAACAAGAGAGCGTGCATTAGTTTCTGACCTAGCTCCAGGGTGCCTTCTCGGATGCCTAAGGTTAAACCCCCTGCGTAGATATGTCATTCGTCTTGTCCTATAACCGGGAGCTGTTGCAGAGTCTCTACAGCCTCCCCGCTCCTTATACAGTCTGGGTCTGCAGGTGCGTTGTATACATTTACTACTGTTAATTTGGCCTGGCTGCTAGTCTTGACCTCTAGCAAAAGCAAGTCAGGTGACTTTGTAGCTAGCGGGCATATCCTTTTCTAGTCTGACAAATAGTCTGAGGTCGCTCGCTGGTTGGCTTATACCGTGGCGCTTGGGTTGTAGGTTTCTTAATTCCCCTGGCTGGCTAAGTAGAGGCTCGTTCTTCTTCTGCAGTATGCTGGCGTATGTGCTGGTTTTCGTGGTCGGACTGGGGTTTGTGTGTTCCAAAGCGCTCCTAGCTGGTTGAGCCCCCTCGCTTTCTGGCTGCACGTAAATGCTGCTCTCTGGGGCTAGTTTAGCGATCAAAGGTTATTAATCTGTGAAGAAGCTTTTGAGGGCTTGGCCAAGTTGTAAGGCTTCTGTTCTGATAGTAGCTGGTGCCTTCTCTAATTCTGTCTCTAGAAAGCGGGCATATTTCATGAGTAGGGAGGTGAGGGCTTTTTGTCGAGTTTCTTGACGCGTTGCTAAGCCAAGGACTACTTGAGAGCGCGACCCCGTCTCCTGGGCCGTAAAAGTGACCGGTTGTAGGGGCTTAAAGCTAAGGTTTATGCTAGTTGCTGCTCTAGGACGCGTCGGGATCCCAGGTGGCGTTTCTAGGTGCTTCTTTTTGGAAGGGGGTAGCCCTTTTCAGGGGTCTCGGTAGAGGAACTCCCAGAGCCATATTTTGTGATTTGACGCGTGTATATCGAATTTTAGGTATCTGTTTTGTGAATTCATGTGTGTGAAGCCTCAATAAGTTTTCGCATCGCAATCACTACATGTTTCCACGATCATGTCATTGGTACGATAAGAATAGGGGGCCAGTGGTCCTAAGCGAGCACGAGATTAACAAGCCACTTGTCGTGAGATGCGAGCAGCAAGTATATGAAGGCAACTGCAAGAGAATGGTGATGATAATGCAGTTGTGCATTGATTGATTCCTAAACTCCATCAATGCCGCCTAGTGTAATTGGATCCTGGTATATCAACAATACAATTATGCTCTCGATATTCAATCTCGTATCATAGTTCCTTCTTACTCTCTGGAACAGCAAGCTTAGCCTTCTCTTTCGCCGACTTCTCCATCCGTGCAACAATCCCCTCGGCACCGATACCACCAAACACTAAACCCACACCCGCCCATTGTTTCGCGCCAAGCGAGTGGCCAAACCAGACGACCGAGAGGATCATGGTCAGCATCTTGCGGGTGACAGTGACTGTCACTAGCAGCAAAGATGAAAAAGTGGATAGCGTGTAGACTAGATTTGTTAGTTATGGTTGTTGATAATGTGGAAAGAGACCCACAAATAAAAACTTGTCCGATGGCACCGCACAGCGAGAAGCCCACGACATCATACCATACCCGCGGATGCCTCTTCATGAAGCCCAATGCAGCTGCAAACTCACCGCCACCTCCAGATGCTAGATCCATACCCAGGTACTCTCCCACCCCCGTATGAACCAGGTACGGTGACAGCGCGAGGTACGAAAATGTGAGTAGTGTCATGAGCAGGTTGTTGGCGCACATCATCTGTGGCCCTTTGTATGACTTGTTCTTCTGGAAGATATGATCTTGTGTCGTGTTCGTCAGACCGTCAAACAACAAGTTGATACCGAGAAGCAGGAGCCCCCAAGTGACGTTGCGGTCTGGGTTCGCGTGTGCTTTCGATGGCTTGGCATGAGCTTTCGCGGATCCAGCGTGTAGTGTGAAGACCGCTACACCAGACGTAACAGCTAGAACGACCAGATACTTGTATAGCGGATATCGACGCTGAAACAGAGTGATATGCAGGAACATAACCGGCAGCAGCTTGCATGACTTGGCCAAGATGAATGTAATATAATCGATATGCGCGAGCGAAGCATAGCCGAAGGGAGACGCGAGAGAAGATGTGATGGCTACGAGGATGAGAGGTATGACTATACCCCGGTTGGGGAAGATAGGTGCGGTTTTGGCACCGGTTGGGGTATCGAAGCGGAGGTAGAGGTAGCCGCTTAGAGCTGCGAAGAGCGATTGGACTGTGTTGAGGAAGACTGGGAACTTGAATTTCTCGGGAGAGCTGGTTGAACCGTATGGAGTGGTCGTTAGACGCTCTTGGAGGATTGCCCATGTGAGACTATACGCTGCATTAGTATTGCACGTTGGGAAGGTGCCTTGACTTACAATGATCCATAGATACCTCCAACAGCAATCAAGAATTGAAGAGCTCCAGCTTCCTTCCTAGACTCTGGAACCATGCTTTTCAGCGCATCCGTGTTCACAGAGTCTATGATGGCCTTCCCATTCACAACTTCATTGTTCGGATTCCTTGGGCTTCGACTTGGTGTGCCATTTCTGTCTGCTTTGCTAGTATATTCGGAAGATGGCTCTCTCCTCAAGGCAGTAGCTTGTTTTGTTCGGGCCATGAGGGAGAATCAATGAATATAAATAATACCTCTGAGCTGTATCGCAGATTGCACAAAGATACAAGGGAACAAGAAAAGCCGAAAGCCGAAAGTACCTGAAAGCCGCCGTACCTGAATTGACAATCTGGCTTATTGACTTTGAAGCTCAGCCGTGCATTAGGCTTGGCCTTGGCATTAATGTTTCCCCCCACGAAGTGGGATGAGATGAGACGAGAGGACACCAGACGAATCTCTTACGGAGTACATAACCCCCTGATTCTTCCCAGACTCTCTCTACCTCTTGCCATTTTTCAACTTTGCCTTCCCTTATCCTGAAAGCCCTGTCCTGAGAGCCATTGAAAGCAAATTTCGCATTCAACTCGCATACTGCCTCTCAAAACTACCCCTCCACCGCCAATTCCCTCGCTCCCCATAAAGCACAATGTCCGGAGCCATCAGTCCAGAAATCACAGCTGCGTACGATGCCGTGCGGTCAGACAAAGTCGAGACGAACTGGCTCATAATATCGTATGCCAACGCTGTAGGCGACAAGCTGGTCCTTTCGTCTACTGGCACGGGGGGTCTAGACGGTATGCCCAGAATTCGCTTCAATGTATTACCTTCAGCGGCCGCAGTCATAACTGTACCTAGTGTAGAGCGTTGAGCTGACTTTGTTTCTACAGAACTGAAAACCAAGCTCGACAACTCACAAGCCCAATACGCATACGCCCGCATCGAATACGCCAATGACACCGAATCCAAGCGCGTCAAGTTCGTGCTCATAATCTGGATTGGCGAGGGGACAAAGGTGATGCGCAAAGCAAGAGTCAGCATAGAAAGTGGTGGCGTCAAGCAGGCATTGGGGCATCATAGCATCCAGGTTGATGCGAGGGATCATGGTGACCTGGACGAGAAGGAGATCGTGACTCGGTTACGGAAGGCTGGAGGTGCAGATTACAATGGGGGAAGAGGATGAGGGAGGGGATCAATGGGTTAGAAGAGCTGAGGCATCAAAGTACGTATCTCGAATCATGCACCAAAGTGTCACCGAAAACACACAGCAACGTTTGACATTCCATCGATTTCAACCTAGTCTAGACCAAATAGTCCTCTGTACATCTCTCCAGATCCTAGAGATCACCTAGCAGCCTGGAGATGACTAACATAAAACCGGAAGAGGTAGGCGATAAGAGAAGTGTCGAGCATCGGACTGACTGGATTCGGAGTGACTGGATTCGAAGTGAGTGGATTTTGAGTGAGTGGATTTGGAGTGAGTGGATTTGGAGTGAGTGGATTCGGAGTGACTGATTCGGAGTGGAAGTCGAGAAAGCGAAGTAATGGGCCCCGACGACGGAGCAGAGTGTGATTCGAGGACGAAAAGAAGATTTATCTTGGTCATAGTCGCATGATTGAGATTAGGACGGTTCTCGTTGGTTCGGGAAGTTCGGTCGTGCGCAGAAGGGACGAGACAGTAGGTCGGTATCTCGAGTGTCGAGTATCAAGGCGATTGCGAGGATGACGACTGAAGGAGCAACATATCATATGTGCATCCATCATGCAGGTGTGACCGTAAATTCGTGAAAACTCCACGCCAGAACATAATGAGAGAGAAAGACCAGGTAACAAGGAGTACTTTTAGAAAGGGAAGATCGAAATTAATCGGGGAATCATGAATATCGCCCAAGCCCATCGAAAAAAAGGTCAGCCTTGCGGCAAGTCAGATCTGGAAGTCCGAGATAAAGCTTGCTCGCATCAAAGGAAACGTGATAGGCACTAGGAGCATCGAATCTTTATTCCTGAGAGTTGGTGCGGCGCATCTTCTCGGCCTCGAGGTTCTCGTAGAGCATGAAGAGTGCCTTCTCGTTGGCAGCGGCGCTACCGACGATGGTGAACATACGCTCTCCAGTATCATCATGAGGTGCTAAACAATGTCAATATCATCTCTCACATATTCGTGGGTAATACATACCCTTAGCGATAGAGATACGAGCATTAGATTCCTGGCGGATCTGGCTGATCTTTGCTCCAGCACGGCCGATGATGCAACCGACCATGTCGGCGGGAATGCTGATGTTCTGAGTCTGGAGCTCATTTCCATCCTGGTCGTGAGTAGGAGGTCCACCACCACGAGGGGCAGCATCAGAATCCGATCGACGTGGGAAGGTTGAACGATCACGGGGAGGGGCATCCTGGCTAAAATCGGCACCATTACCAGTACGAGTGACACGTGGGCCATACTCGCGATCACCTCTGCCACCCTGAGAACCGGGCTGAGTGCGTACGATGGGATTGTAAAGAACAGTGCCAGTTCCACGTTGCCAGTCATCGATGAGACACTTGGAGATCTCCCAAACAGCCTTTTGAATACCCTCTGGAGCACCTTGGAGCTCCACAATGCGCTCAGTCGATTGAGGTAGCATTTCCTTTTGTGCGACCATTCGAACGCCGGAGACATCCTGAATGTGCTTGATCTTGAGACCTTGTCTGCCGATGATCGTGCCCATCTGATTGTGAGAGATCAAGAGCTTGATTGCTACATCTTTGTCAGTTGCAGGTGAGCTATGCTTTTTCGGACGACTTACCGTGAGTTCCGTTATTGGTGGCAACTCCGCCCATTCCAAGCTGTGGTGCGCCTTCCAATAGACCTCTAGCGACGATGGCATATGCGTTCGAAACAGCACCGCAACCTCCAGAAATTGTGAGAACGCGGTCATGAACGCCTTGGACAACTTTGCTAACACCGGCTTTGACACCTGTCTCTTCGCGGAGATCTGCGACGTTCTTGCCCGCCTTGCCAATAATAACGCCAGCTTCCTTGGAAGAGACAATAGCGCGAAGGGTGAGTTGGGCATCAGCGTACTCCTCTTCCGTCTTTGGGAGCGGATGTCCATCTGGTCCAACATGCTCATCGTTGGTGCTCAGGTTGTTCATACCATCAGCGAGATCATTGACTGCATCATGGGTATCTTGTGGAGAAGACATATTGACGGTTGTGATATTGTGAGTGTAGTTGCTGCGACATCGTTAGAATTTGTTTGATTGAATCCAAAGAGTTCAGATTAATCGGCGCATGCTCTTTTCAAGTTGAAAGTATGACATTCGAGACTAGTTAGGAGCGCAGAGCGCACAGTCCAAAGTTACATCAGGACGACCCAGGACAGTACTTACTGATTCGGGTACCAACGCAGACCGTGTAGGAAGGACTGGTGGGGTAGATTCTAGTGGTAATGTGGAAGTTAGGCCCAAGGATCTGTGGTCGAGTCGTAAGAAGATGTGGGAGGAGGGCAAGGAGGGGAGGCTTCAGGGCAAACGAGTCGTTCAGTGAGTTTTCCTTGTATTGTTGATGTAGGAGGGAGGTCGGAACTTCCTTCACTAAAGAAAGATGAAAGAAAGACAGGAGCTTTGAAGTGGGGTTCATTTGTCTTGGCTTTGGTCTAGTCGCATTCGGCTAAAGCATTTTTGCATTCATATCACTGAGTCAAACATGTAAAGAGCCGCTAAATACACGATATGTCTTCTTCAGTACTTCAAGTTGTAGTGTTTTATAATTATTGATACTCTTAGTTAGATCAGACTTGCTAACAGTGTACTACATATTCTGTACAGAGGTGCAAGAAATATCTTATTGCATACCGCTCTCGCGTATTAATTAGGTTAGGCAGTATATTTCCAAACAGTCTCTATTGGATTCATATCTGGGGAATGAGCTGGCCATCTAACTACGTCAATAGCTAACATCTCGAGTAGCTCCTTCATTTCCTTTGAAGCATGTCTCGGAGCATTGTTTTGCATATAGATATGCTCTTTCTCTTCTCGTAAGCCAGATACATATACTAGGTATTGTGCAGGAGGCACGGTATGCTCTCGATACGTCTTCCCTGAGATCGATCCCCAGCTCTTCTCCCAAAACAGATATGGCCCCTTCGTATGACCGTAAAACGAGGCCCAGAACATCCAGCCCTTCTTTCGCTGAAGCTTCCTTCTCGATACAAGTTAAATCGATATCCTAAGGAAGCACTCGAACCTTTCGATGTGAACCGTCTGTAACCCACGTCTCGTCGCTCTACAAGTACTTGCATCATTGCTTGTATGTCCAATCCTTGTGATAACACACGAAATCAAGTCGGATCTGCCGATTCTTCTCGTTGATAGTTGTCTTCCACGTAGCCCATCTCCGCTTGAACCAGCTCGATTTAACGCAGTTTTAATAGCGTGTTCTCCGGCTTCCCATTGTTGAAACTCGTAAGTTAACTCAAGGTAGGCCATTCGACGGTTCTTCTTTGATTCGCAAACAAATTCGACAAGGATTTGTATTTGCTAGTCGTCTAACGTGAAAGAACGCCCGGCATTCTTGCTTAGAGTATCGGAATGTTCGAGAGCGTAGCGGGCTTGTCGCACCGAGTACTCATACCCTTGGCTTTTCATATATTCAACGATTTGGTGATCGGTTCGACCGACTCGATACGCGGGTTTTCAATCTCTTCCATGGTCTCGAGACATCTTTTTCTGGCAAAGCTTTACGCCATGCTTTTTCTTCGGAGTATAAGGTGTTTGTGCAGCGATGTGAATCTCGTGTTGCTACAGGAAGGGCTTCAAGACTGTGATCGGGAATTAAATTAGAATGCTGGTATTGTGAAAGACAACCTGAGCGTCACGATCTGACACGATCGCGTTACCGAGGACCCAAGGCTCAGTGAATTTTCTGCCATATTAGAGACTTGGGAAGGCATTCTGTATATTCCACTGGTCGGAGTAGCGCAAGGGAGCTAGCATAGAAGCGATTCAGAAAATCGCCAGAAGAGTCATCACATGACTTAAGCGAGGAGCTTAGAAGTCAAGTGGCTTTTGGAGCCTGGGAGCTCAGGGCAAAGATTTAGGATCATGAAGTTCTACATGGTAGGATGATCTCATTAGATAAGCGCATCATGCTCAACCCAAATCGAAATCTCATATCATTGTAACAAAGTGCTATTCCTATTGCAAGAAATGATTCTTAATACACCTACCAAGCACCCCACACGTCCCGACTGATTGAGAGCCATGTCAGTATACCCAACGCTAGTACTAATGAACAGGGGTCTTACTGCACAACAGTCACATCAAATTGGCTTATCTCCTTGTGCTCGCCTGCCATTATTCTAGAGATTTTGTGGTGGAAGTCTAAATTCTGTTACCCCAGGTGCAAGATACCTCCCATTAAGTGGCCGAAACGAAGACCCAACTTTCTCGGCTGTGAGCTCCCTGTCGGACACTCGTGAGAGTACCGCTACCATCCCAAGGCGCCAAATTGAAGATGTCGAAGACTTGCGTGGCCTTTTCTTCGATAAGCCAATGCACATCAGAGGTCTTCTGTTACAACCCGTAACGACCATTCACCAAATCACGGGAACGCGGGTTGGTGGGACTAGCGCACATTAGCGAGACGGACATGGCCTTCCGTCGAAGCTCCGTCCTAAACTCTCTTTTTCTTTTCCGTTGTCTTTTCTTCTCGATTCGTAGCGTAACTACTGGTCCAAATACAATCGATTGACTTCTACTCTCTCTTTGACACTTGAACCTTCGACAGTATGAACCGGTATGCCAGCTGTAACATCTTCACTCTATAATGCTATTCAAACCAAGCGTAACGTAACGTTCTCAACTCTCTGCCAAGTGTTAGAGTTTTCGGGAAGGTAATACTTAGCTGAACCTATTCCCAAGGGACTAAGTGACGTCGGGTTGGTGTAGGAATGAAGAGGCAAATATCAATCGAAGTGAATCACGTGAAAGCGATTCCGTTACAAGCTGGGTAAACTGTGAGGTAAACTAAGCTATGGAAATTTGAGCACGATGCTTAAGCTATGGAAACTACAAAGACTATATAATAAGATATTCCATCCTGCGAGCTCTGCGAGCTTATCTTAGCTGTTTCTCAATCACGTGATATTAGCCATCTGGTTATCCCCTGGCTCGCTTCCTCATGTAGGTAACCGACCAGTAGTATATATAGATGCTCTTTCCCAAGGTTCTACTGCAACATTCCTTACTGAGCCTAAGGTCCTTGGTAACGTGATAGCCGGATTGTGACACGTAATTTACCGGTGGAGTTCAAAACTTTTCCATCAACTCAAGATCAGTTAAATCCGATCCGCAATACGCAGTAATATCCTCCAGCTCCAACGCCTGCTCATCTCGCTGCATGTAGGCTTTGGAATTATCAAGTAGCCGTGACCGAACATTGAATCCGTCGGTCGCAGCTGCAGTTAGCCAGCCACGGCTGACAGAACGACTATCAAATTCTGGAGACATGTTCTTAGCAATCTCTGCATCGAGTCTGAATTGAAGCTGGGCAGGCTTCTCTTGCTCCTTGCGAAGTTGTAGCTTAAGCTCCGCAGACTTCTCTTGTTGCCTCTAGAGTTGTAGCTAAAACTCCGCAGCGGATGGCTGTAGCGTAGTCTTAGATCTGTAATACTGCGATTCATGTATCTTGTGGTCTAGAGCTTTCAACTCCTTACGCTGTAGTTGAACACCTGCCAACAGCTTGTCGAGAGCTTGCAGCATTCCGTGATCGGTAATGTCAAGGAACTCGCACTGGCAATCGTGCACGTTGAAAATCGCAGGCTGTTTCAGCGTAACTTCGTAGTTTGGTGGTACTTCTCTCATGATATTTGAGACAGGGATTCTGAACTTCTCAGTGTATCTGGACGAACACTTCGAGTTTTTATCTATTTTTCGGGGGCGTTCTTGGTTCGTCGCGAACCAGAGGCACTGTCCAAACTCTTCACACATATATCGCGTCGAAACAGCTCCCCGAAAATTTTCAGGTTTATAGAACGGTCCAAATCTGCAGTTGTAATGAGCCAAATACAGCCTATGAGACGCGGGACATTTAGCCTGTTTCGCTTCGGCAAGTCAGTGGACAAGTCAAGACAGGCTTTTGGTTGCTTTAGCAGCTCTCTAGCCAATTCGATAGACTCGGCGCGACTGTTTGCCAGATCCTATATGCTGCGTCATCAACTGGCGAAACTATTTGCATAGGTACCAGGTGGGTTGTGACAATATATCGTCTTACCATTTTGGTCGGAACAACATAGGTGTGGTCACACTCTACCTATCTATATGCCGCTTCCGCCAAGCGGGGTAGCCGGCCAACATGGCCGACCCACTCCAGCTCAGTCACGTGCTTGACGCACTTCGACACATACCTGAGCTGGTGTTCCAACAGAAACACTAACTTGATGAAGAGTCGATTTGTGGTAGGGCCATTCCGGCATAGCTATCCAAACGGATGGTTGGAACCGTGTATGAAAAAATCAATCAATCAATCAATCGATTTGTGGTGAATGTGTATATGTCGCTATGTTAGCTCGTACAAAACAAGCAGATGGGGAGGAAAGGACGAATTGCTTGGATGCTCAAGGTGGAAAAATATAGTGTAATCGGAGGGATACAAAGACTTAGCGTCTCGTCAGCGTATTGGAATAGCCTTGCGTGAGCACGAATACGAATAGAGGTGGAAGATATTGACGTAAGGGAGCAGGTATGAAAGCTTGGCGCATCAATGCCAAGGAATTTGCTACAAGGCTGCGTTCAAGTTTCGTGTTTATTAGGTATGAATTGATTTGTTATTGATCGTTATTCTTACTTCTTATAGACTCCAAATTGAACACTTCGTGTACTTCTGATCTCGCAGAAGAAGGTGACTTCATATCCGTCACTGGTGAATCTTCTCCATCCTCTCCAAACAAAAAGGCAGCCTTCTCTCTACTAGCACCTGAGGTAGGCTTCCTACTCGAAGTAAGAAACGGAGGTTTCAGCTTCGGGGATGCTCCTTTGAGGCCCAGATCTGAGCTCGAAGCTTTCTCAGAACCCAACATCCATGAAAACGAGGAGTTTGCTATGGTAGAGCGTGTGGGAACTGGCACTGCTGGGCGTGTCAGATGGGTAGCCCTGTGAGGTATCGCGGTCTCAGCAGCCTCAGTGGCGAGCATTACAACGGGACTAGCCTCGGCTTCTGGTACTATAGTTCTAGGTGATACGGCAGTTGATGTTGGTGCTGGCAAATCTTGCGCTATTGTATCAAAAGCTGGTTCTTGTGGCAGCCGTGTGATTTCCAAAGGCTCCGAGATATCCGGAATGGCAAGCGCCGTCTTTGGACTAGCTGTGGGACGCAACGGTGATTGACTTGGCGCAACAGACTCTTGCTCAGCTGGCAGTGGCATGGTCGAGTCTTCCAAGTATATCTTAACAAAGTCGACCTTTGCCACTGCCAGATCAATTGCGTTGACATACTCCTCCTTTTCGCTATGAACCGATGTGCTAACAAGCCGCAGCTCTGCCATTGCCTGATCAAGCATTCTCGACAGCTGCTGATTTCTAACATTCATTGCTGCAAGTGCCGCACGCGCAGTCGGAACAGCTCGACCCTCATCAAGTGACCATCGAATAACATCCGTACCCCTCTTCGACGAAACGGGATTCGCCCGCGAGCCTTGCAGTCCCTGCATGTTCTTCTTAACCTCTCCGACTGCATCTCTAACAGCTTGGTTTATGCCCAGTCTTTCGCCTCGGTCGAAGACACCTTTTGCAGCTCCTTGGAGCAGAGCTTCTACGCCGCCCTGCTGCTGCAAGAAACGAGTAGGTGATGGAAGAGGCGATCTGCTACTAGGAAAATTCATTCGTCCCTGATCGAATGGGGTTGGTGGCCGTAACCCTTGCGGTAGCATGGATGGGGACCTGCCACTATACTTGCTGATGATATGCGCTCCTCCTTCGACATTGAAGTTATCGCGAAGATAGACAGCATCGCTCACAAAGCTCTGTGGACCATTTGGGTGAGAAGGTGCAGGGTATTTGAGCAGCAAGATGAGCGCAGTCGAGTAGTTGGTTTCAATCACTGCACCATATTAGCATTCGTTACGTCGAGTTGCAAGCTGACTTACGCTGCCAGCGTATTCTCAACAGCATCGCAACGCATACCATGTCAACTAATTCCAGGCCAGGGTCTTCCGCTAGAAGCACATCCCATAGCTCCAACAGCTCTTCGAAAGGGAATTCCCTGCCAAATAAGAGTCTAATCCACCGTCTTCACTTTGATTAGTAATTCTTCATACTCAATAATCTGATACTCACATGAGAAATATCTGAGGCAAAACTTCTATACCCGTGATATGCCGTGCTAAAGCTGGATCTACCCTTGCTAGATAGACCTCGTGTATTCGTCGACTTCTCTCAACGATAGGAGAAGCACCTGCTTGCTGAACTCCCACAATACTAGATTGTATCTCGGCTTTATTTTCAGGTTCTCCAAGCTCATAGAAAGACTTTGCCGTTCGCATCACCAAACACAGGATTGTAAAGGCATCATGTTCAATAAATGCTGAATCGAGAGTTTCCTTCATGAGATCGTCTGTCTTGGATGTGTCTTTGCCTCCATCCGGAACATCATCTATTGCATCATGATGGATAACCCATAGTATCGGGGCTAGGATCTCGTGCATGCCCTGACGATAGCCAACATCTTGGTTTATCTTGCAGAAAATGAACAAGATGTCTAACATGAGACTCTGCGTTGCAGGATCGCGGAAGAATGGCTCATCTGGCATGCACCTTTCGATATCCTGGAAGATCTCTGCTCTAATCTCTTCATCTTGCCGCAAAGTGTTCCAAGGAGACTGAGGAGGTTGTTAGTGCTAACTTCTTCATTCCATCTTGGCACGCCTGCATAGCGACAAGACTCACTTGCTGATCATCGTCTAACGGGTCCAATGATGATCCTATCTCATCTGGATTCTCAATGAACCGTAGAAGATGTTCTCTTAACGACGTATAAGCACTTCTAGAGTCTATCAAGATCCTTGACCATCCAGTGACTTCTGTAGTTTGGAAAAGAAGGAAAGTCTTTCAAATTGTTAGCCAATGGGCTGCTACTCGGTGTTTACCAGCGCCACTTACCTTCCAGCAAACAGACCGTAACACCGCTCTACACGGACTCTCGACGCCATCTGATCTAACAGACTTCCTCAGCTCGTCGAGGCTTGCTGCATGTCTGATCGTGATATTCCATCTTGACCTAGGGTTAGATTAGTATTGCGTACTCAAGCAATCAATCTTTAAACAGTTTACCTTGATTCTTCCAAGGAAAGCATCACGAATTACACACACAGAACAGCCACAAGTAGATGTGCATGAATGACATAGAAGAAGTCAGCCTGCCAAGACGAGGCTGTATTTCATCTTTATTTGTGGGCCTAAATCCTAATAAATCAAAATCTCAGCCTCGGGAGCTCAAGATATCTCTATCAATATCTGAATTCTCTTGGAGAACAAGATCTATGTCTTTCATTGCCTTACAAGTGCTATTTACAGTTTCTACCCATGACAAGAAAGTCCCAGGAAGCCTTAAAATGAAGCAAGAAGAAAGGAGTCCGCTTCAAGATGTCTTCTGATCTCCTAGCAGAATTTGATAGCTTCTACAGAGCTCCCTCATCATACAATAAGACCAATCAAACCTCTGTCTTTGCTACCCAATCTTCCTCGAATGACACTGGAGGAAAAGCTCTCTCTGGAAGCTCTCTACAGTGGCCTGACTTTAATAATACAAAGGGAGGAAAGGAAACGGACGCAGCGCGAGTCAATACGGGACTTGGCCAACCTGGATTTCTTCAGCAATGGACCAACGGCTCAAGCTCACAAGCCATTAGGCCAACTTCTGCCAGCTTCTCATCATCAGCTGTGACTACCAATGAATTTATCCATCCCAGACCCAACAGTGTCGTCGGAGGGGCAAGAGGACTGCCACAGAAACAAATACCACCTCCAGTTTCAAATGATGATATATGGGGAGGTATGTCTAGCTTTCAGCCAGCACAGAAAACGAAAGAATACCCGCAAACATATGAACCCAAATTATGGGGAGCCTTTTCAAGCCCATCAGAGACAGTGACAAAGTCACAAACTAGTAGACCAGACAGGTGTGGAACTTTACGACGACCAACACTTGACTTATTCTCTACAAGCATAGCAAATACAGCACAGTCTCCCCAACTTACTGCTGATACGAGCCGCGCACTAGTCCCTGCTCGACAGCAATCGGCTGCATTTTCAAAGTCGCCCTTTGGAGAAGTATTCTTCGATGCCGATGAGATGGGAGAAGATGAAGATATAGATGACGATTTCGGAGACTTTGAAAGTGTCACACCTGCTCCTATTCCTCAGCCACAACGATCTGGCCTTGCATTTGGTAACAATAGGATTTCTGAAAAGCCTCAGGAACTACCCTTGATGCCATCATCTCCATATCTACAAGGACCCAAATCACCACCCTTCCAAAAGCGAAATTCATTTGCAGAACTCGATCTGTCTACCAAGTCAACATATCAACCTTCTCCAATCGAACCTGCCATGAGATCAGAAACACTCGTTACTGCATGGCCGACTTACGAAACAAATGTGCTGAAACAAGAACCTTTCAACGATGCTCCCACTGTACCAAACCAGCATGATGATGACTGGGGAGACTTTGCGGATTTTCCACTGGAAACTCCTGAAGTTCCCAAGATTGACTCCGGACTCGATGGCTCATGGGGATGGGATGCTGTGGAGGCACCGGCGTCATCCAAGTCGGCAGCCGAACTTGATTTAGCACCACCCACGAATATCCCACCCCCTTCAGTCTTACTTGCTCATTTCCCTTCAATATTCGGCATCCCGCAATCTGCACTTTTCAAGCCTGTGGCGAATCAGACTTTTCCGTTGAAAAACAGAATCATCTCGGATCCCTCAACGATCGACTTCTTACGAGCCTATCTGCTCCTAGCTTGTGTGGCGGCTCACGTTGTGGTTGGACGTAAGCTACGTTGGAAACGAGACACCATCCTCTCCCAATCCATGTCCATTGGACCAGCTGTAGTTGGTGGCAGGAGTGGTATGAAATTAGCAGGCGTCGATAAGACGGAAGTGACAAAAGGAGACCGAGAAGCTGCAGAAGTGATAAGAACTTGGAAAGATCAACTCGGAAGATTGAGATCCGTCATTGCTGTCGCAAATTCAAGTCTCCAAGATTCTTCTAAGCACTTGGCTATACCCGACGTCAGCGAGAGTATGCACATCAAAACTCAACCCAATGCACTCACGGCACCAAAGCCATGCGTTGTCTGTGGACTGAAGAGAGAAGAGCGCGTGTACAAGGTTGACGTGGACATTGAAGACAGTTTTGGAGAATGGTGGGTTGATCACTGGGGCCACCGAACATGTAGAAACTTCTGGATTCAAAACCAGGCCAACTTGAACCAGCGATGAATTAAGCACCATCATATCCAGCGCTTTCCGCGCAGTCTGCAAAAAGTCCTTGATAACCTTGCCGCCCTACTTGGTAATCGATAAGAAGCGGCAAGTGCCAAATAATTAGGTCCCCCGTAACATAATCCCGGCGCAGCTTAAGCTGGGCTGTGAGAAAGAATCTTATGGAGACCAGATGCCACATAATCAGTACTCATCTAATTCGTGACGTTGAACACGATTCGACTAAATCATACAGACCAGCATTGTGATAGGAATGCCATAAGAACTATTATTTGCGCAGAACAGACATTCTACACCGGCGTCCAAGCAAATGCTCAACATCCTCGTCCGTTGATGCATCGCCATACACGTTGACCTTGGTTTGCTCGAAAGTCTATTATTGACGTTGAATCCTGACCATCATCAGCTATGCCTCGCAAAAGCTCTACATTGCCTGGGCTGTGCAAGCAAGTGCTGTGAAGTCCTTGACCACTCTCGATTCTTCCTCATGGCGATAGTCGTAGAACTGACTATTTTCGGAAGGTGGAGTATTGTAGTTGTGGTGGTCGTTAAGATTAGCCGGACTACGATGGATTGCGCGATCACTAGTTGTCGGTATCAAGCCTATCTCTCTCATAACTAATGGGCGTAGCACCCTGACTCCTTATCCATGTGTATAGGGCAAAGGTGTGCTATAATCCAACAAACCCTGCCATCGTACATCCCGAAAGGCAGTAGACCGCGAAAGGGTAGCTCTGGCGCCATTCAGACGTATGAAGATATGTTACCATACAGGTGGCTAGGAGTAAGAGCTTTCAGACATGTATAGATCTGACATCCTGAACAAGCTTCCAGCGAAAAAGACAGGAGCTTAGCTCATATTGCCTCAGAAATGTATCAGATCTACCATCCTGGTGACTTTCAAGTGAAAAAGCATAAACAGACGTGGATTCCGTGCAAGCCATGCGTTGGTCTTACAGATCAAGCAATCTTCGCCTTCGTTTGTACGCATAAGCGACTCATCTTTGCAACTGCCGGAAAGATAGATATGTGGTTAAGAATAGTGGGATGTCTTGTCTTGCGCAGTGTATCTAATTTCCTGTAACGTATTCCACCACCGAATGGGCCACACCACCGAGCCGGACATTCTTCCTTGGCACTACCAACTCATGCTACAGATCTTCAATTTCATCGCTATTATATAAGGAGTCTTCAAACGTCGTGCTCGTATCTGATTCAGAAGATGTCTCTATAGCTTTTTTGCACGTTCGTGCGTTGTGCCCAGTCTCTCCGCAGTTCCTACAGCGCCGGAGATCTGGTTGGGCTCTTTCTTGGTCACTACTACCATGAGCCTTCTTCGACCGCTTAGCAGCCATAGAGGCCTCAGCGGCCACCAGGGTCGCTGCCTTGCCATACTCCATAGTACCACCTTGCTGGATCCGCTTACGCTCACGCGTTTTTCTCTTAGTCATTACTTCTAATTGCTCTTCAAGCTCAGAAACACGAATAGATAGAAGCGCGTTTTGGTGTAGCATCAGTGCACCCCCTTTAATGAGCTGGGAGAAGCCAGCCTGGGCTGTGACAGGCGACCGAGTAAAAGAGTTGCTTACAAGCCTTGACTGAGATCCAAACTCATGTGTATTGCTTGGTGTCTTTGATTGCCATGGCGTCTCCTGTGATGGGGGTGCTGTTGGAGTTCGTAGCCGTACTTCAAGGCGATCTAACACCGCCTGCGCATTGATAGGGGCTAGTCCTGACGCCTCAATTGCCTTTAGACAGTTTGCTTCTGTGAAACACGTCAAAGAATGCGTCTCTAAAGGCTGGTAAAAAGCCGTCCTTGTTGATATTGAAGACGCGTCGCCTTGCCAATTCTCTGACGCATTGAGAGTACTTGCGCTTTAACGGCGAAAAGCAGAATACGTCGAGCGGTTGTAGGATATGAGATGAATGGCAAGTTATACAGAGCGTCAAGATCTTGTTCTCCAGGCAGTAATCCTTAAAATCCTGGTCAAGATGGCTCTCATGGCCGTCCAAAATGAGCAGCCTATACCCCCCTACCTGGCGCGCCTTAGTATACGCGTCGAAGTGATTTAACCACTAAAGACCCAGGGCGTTATTCGTCCAGCCGTTCTCTGAGACCGAGAGCTTTCAGTTACGCGGAATATCTGTGTCCTCGTACCACGCAGAGATATGAACGCGTCCTTTATAGATGATAAAGGGCGGGATTGCGTACCCTGCCGCGCAGATACTCTGGATGATAGTAACCCACTCCTGATCGCCTGGCTGAATAAGCTCAGGTCGAGCATGCTTCTCTGAACCTGTGACGACTTTTGTTGACCCAATAACGCCCATCTGAAAGCCAGACTCGTCAAAGTTGTGCATGTCGTCGTCGTGTACGCCGTACTTGGCTTTAGTATCGTCCACCAGCTTAAACCACACGCTAGTTGTCTCTGGATCCTCCTCAAATATTCTCTGACGATCTTTTGCTCGATTGAACGCCATCAAGTTCATCTGAGCGCGTTATAAATCTCTCCGCCAGTGTTTGCCAACTAGCTCACCACCACGCACACCCAGCAGTTTATCTGCCATATCTGCCACCTCTTACAGTCGGGACGCGAATCCTCGCTAATCGAGGTCGAGGATATATCGGACAAACGTCTGATATTCCGTAGCTGTGAGCTTGTGGCAATTTGGTCGAGTTTGAGATCGAGGCGTGATTCCGTGGAGCCGATCAGAGAGCTTTTGGTGTTTGACTATAAAGCCTAGCTGGTAGGCAATGCCGGAGCCCCTCCCTCGCTTCCCTCCCGAGAGTGTTCGCCGGTGTCGCAAAGGTGGACGCTGCGTATGTTTGTTATGGTCTCGTGATAAAGCACGTGATTATAACCACATGCCTTCATAGTAGAGTAGTAAAATGAGGTGCATACCTAATTCTAGTGGCCTTTTGGTCCAGTTGGAAATCGATGCAACTACTCTACTTCGGTTCATTACAATGTTAGTACGCTCCGGATGACCGAAACGTAGACATCTCTAGTCTCGAGAAGCGCGGTCCCCATGTTTTCGCTGCGATCCGTGTTAGAGCGAACCGCTTTGTCTTCAGCTTGGCCAGGATGTGGTTCTTGTGGGCTGTGAAGTTCAGCCTCCGGTCCAGGTGAACGAATCTTGTCTCCTCTACCGGCTTGATCATATCATTGTCAAGAGTCAAGGTCTGGCTCTTACCAACCCTGGTCTTGACGAAGAGTATCAGGCTACTCTCATGTATTTTAGAGTTGTTGTAATTTTGATAGTAGTCACGTGTCAGAATGGGGCGTTAGCTTGTGTGGAACTTTCGCTTGTGAACCACGTTATACACATATTCATAATGTCCCACCCAAATGGTACTCAAGCCACGATAAACGGTAGTGTTGTTAAGCAATATCGTATATATTTATAAAACGTCCTTGGGAGGCACTGGCCAAAAGAAAGCTGGGATGTTATTTCAATGTCTAGAGCACCCTTTTAGAATTTTACTCCCGCTTTTCCTTGTGGGAAAGAGCCATGAACTTTTATACTGACAGAGGTTTCAGATTCCAAACTTTGTCATGGAATTGACCGCCAAGAAATAGGATTTCCATTTATGTTCACGAAGAACGCTGAAATTTCTTGGGGATAATGGAGTCGAGTAACACGTATATTGGGCAAGTATTTTATTTCGTATGTCTCTTTGTGTCACAGAACGTAAAAAGATCCAGAACTTGGCTGGTTTCTAAGTCTCCACCGCTAGGATTGTATGTATATATGCGCAAAAACCCCGGTGTAACATCCACCTATAAGCCTAGTCCCATTGGCGAGGACCGAGGGAGTGCGCGATTGGACGGAGGGGGTTTTGGTTCTCGTTGCCGGGACGACGAAGTGGTGCAGCAGTGCGAACATGTTGGAGGAAGTGCTCGTTCTCGCGGAAGTCAACCATCCATTCTGTGAAAAATCAGCTTTAAGATCTAGGCTTTCATTGTACCAAAGGCGCCTGGGCAGAATATATGGGAAGGCAACAACTTACTGGCAGCCTGGATTCGAAGGGCAGGATCTCCTCCAGTGATGAGGCAGTCCGAGATGGTCTTCTTTTCGCCGGTCTTGGTCTTGGTATGGGTCATGACGAATTTGGCAGGGCGGATTTTGTTCTCTTCACGCGAGTTATTGCTTCTTTCGATATCTCCTAGAGGTAAAGTGACTTACGAACTTGCCAGATCAAGGGGTCACCACGACTGCCGTCAATGAGGTACATCTCACAGGCAAGCGGGATGTTCATAAGAATTCTTGTATCTTCAACCTTAACGGTGTTGTTCAAGCTTCCAGTGTATCCGTTGAGGGTGGTCAAATCAATGTCTGGAGGCGCCTGCCATGAATTAGTCCATGATATCAGCATGAAAGATGTCTGATGCCATCGCTTCAAGTCGAGGTTGACCTACCTTGTCCAGCACGAAACGAACGGGTCCATTTCGCTGCGCAACCTGAGTGGCTGGAACAGCTGACTTTCGCTCAGACAATGGTTGTGGGCTGACGGGCTGAGCAGGAGAAGGAGCAGGCTGAACACAAACGGGAGCGACAGTAGATGCAAGAGAGGTAGCAGGTGCATGATCAGGCTGAACGCGAACAGGGGCGACAGTAGGTACAGGAGCGGTAGCAGGGACAGGAGCATGCTGAATACGAACGGGGGCGACAGTAGATGCAAGAGAGGCAGCAGGAGTAGGTGCAGGCTGAACACGAACGGGGGCGACAGTAGGTGCAGGAGTGGTAGCAGGGGTAGGAGTAGGCTGAGCGCGAACGGGGCCAACATTAGGTGCAATAGTGGTAGCAGGGGCAGCCACTGGTCCAGGTGGATGATTCTGGTAGTTGAAGGCTGAATTGGGGCGAATGCTGGGAGGCTGCGTGGCACTGATTTGCAAATCTTGGACGGCATCGATCAATTTAGCATTCTCTTCCTTCAACTTAATATTATCGGCTTCCAGAACTTCGATGCGCGCGATGATGGCTTTGAAAATGTCGTTAGGGTTGGCGGAACCTTCAGTGGCAGTAGCTGCTGAAACAATTAGCATATCGCGCCATTTCGTCAATGAGCAATGCTTACCTGGATTGGCACGATATGGGTGTCCGTTACCGGCATCACTGGCATGTTCCATCGCAATGTCACCATTATGGAGCGTTGTAGCTCGAGCGTTGTTAGTTGAAAGTTTCTTGGGGAGCTGCGTAAGGCACTTACTCTGCCAGGGGTTGACACCAGCGGCGCCTGATATGGTCAGTATTTGCTTTCTCTCACGATGCTTGACAAACCAAGGGTTGTCATCGAAAGCTTCAGTGACAGTGGGGGTGGATTGACTTGTACATACCTCGACTTGTAGCAACGGCAGCCGTAGGTCGAGCGGGTCCAGGATTCTTTAACTTGCTCTCTGTAAACAATGTCGCCATGAGGTCTAAGGAGGAAGGCAGCTTACTATGACCTGAGCAAACATCAGGTTGGTCAAGTCAGGGCTTGTCGTTGGCTGTGTTTGCCCGTTATCATCGCGCGGGCCTAGGAGACTTGCCAGCTTTCGGTCGTTGCTAGCATTTGCGCGGACGTTGTTGTCTGAACCCAGTTGGGCTTTCGATTGGTTGGGGAAAGAGGGCCAACTCATCTTGAATTGGCTGTCTAGTCTTGCGGTGGAAAAGCTGTTGGTTAAGTTGAGATTGGTGTGCTCGTGAAGGTATGAGAGTGAAGACGAGGTGTGCCAAGCCTAAATCACGAGCCTTCTCATCTGAGAATCGCACCTCGACCTCCTAACTCTATCTATTGTTTCAAAAAGCCCGACACAATCATATTCACCGAGCAGAAGGTTATAGTGGTATTAAATATTAGAAATTAACTGTTGTTTGCCCATGCGAGCGACCAAAACGCTTACAAGAACTAAAGTACATAGGTAGGTAAGACCGACCGCCTAACGCCTGATAAGCTCCCATCTACAACTGTACTCCTCTTTAATTTATTCCTAGATAAGGATACTGATTATGTCCGCGCGGGGGGTCCTGCGGAAAGCTCTGCGGATGAGATGGAATATTGGCTCCATATGCCTCGAACACATCCAACACGTCTGGTCCAATGGAAGGCGGTCCATTGCAGAAAATGGGTGTGGAGTTCTGAGCGGGAATAACACCAGGCATTACCAGCAGATCATCCATAGAGAGAGGCGGATCCTGTTGCTGTTGCTGCAGCCCCATGCGCAGATGTCGATTCTCCCCCTGATGTCTCACCACTATCATCTGTTGAGAAGAGGGTGGCAAGGCTGTATAGTAGCTATTCATTCCCATTAGGCCATTGTCTGAAACGCCGTCTGGGATGTCTCCAGGTCGACTAAAAAGGCCCGTATAATAGCTATTCATTCCTATCAGGTCATTGGCTGAGATGCCTTCAGGTTGACTAAAAAGGCCCGTATAATAGCTATTCATTCCCATCAGGCCATTATCGGGGATGCATCCAGGCCGATTCAAATAGTCTGGGATGCCTTCAGGCTGATTGCTTGTTTCCACAGGTGCGGGACCTAAATGCCATGCAGGAACTTGCCGTTGTCTTACACGATCTGGCGAGTTGCCGTTGGGCGAATCATGATGCACGAATTGTGCTGGCGCTCTGAAATCGTTGTCTCTAGCAGCAGCAGTATGTGGCGAAGCCGAATTACCAAGAGCTTGCAGTTGTATCACACGTGCTGATGCTCTACCAAGAGTTTGCTCTGCGTTGGGTACATCCGGCTTACGAGCAGCTTTATCTACGTCCAGTCAGCCAAATTCCTGCCAAATCTGTCCGAGTCAAAGGATCGGATCAATATCCCCTTGATTACTCGCTCATGGTGCTTCAACATACCTTTGCGGTAACTCTCAGGTGCACGCCGCCCCGCTGACTTGAAAGTACAAGGTTGAGGTCGAGGTCCGTGTTGACATCTTGAGCATGGAAACTCTCCATCGCACTGGATGGAGTCTTTGTCAGTTGAAAAGCTCATTGGCCGCGTCCAGCTACCACCTGCAGATCGTAACTCTCTGAACGCAACGCAAATCATGTGCAACTTACTTTTTGTCTGCTTCTCTTGCAGCCGTCGCAAGCGCGTAGAACCCGCTGTCTATTCTCTGGAGTAACCGTAATACGGGGCTTCGCCATAATGACTTCGGATCGAGAGTAAAACCACCGGGGTGTGTGAGCGTGCCAAAGGGAGGTGGTGAAAATAGGAATCGGATGGCTTTCCTATTTGAGAAAAGTTGTCGTGGGGTGAGGTTGTTATATCGTGATAGAGTATATACGCCGACAATTTAGCGTGAGTAACACACAGCTCTATCGGAATCGAGGTTGCCTGAAGATGGCTTCTATGTACAGTCGTAGAGCGTGGGTGTCCTATAGCATGTCTATTGTACAGCTGTATCGGACGACTGGCGGAAGCTGGCTGATTGTTTATATTGTGATGTCCGAAGAGACCGCGGGCGGCAGACGAATCGTCGTTCCGTGGCAGTGATGAAAATTCGCAGGTAGCAACTATCCACTAATATAGTTCCGCTCGATACTCGAGCGGACGCGGATATCGTACAACTCTGCCGCAACCTTGAGTGAAGTATAGAAGAGTAATTGTGGGTTGTCGGAAGCTGACTTCTGAGTATCAGAGCTGTAATGTCTGCTAAGCTCTGGAATGATATGCTGCTGTAATTCTGCTTGTGGAAAGATATTAGTCTATCGATGAGCTGTTTTGTTGGAGATCTGATGTGATGTGTGAAAATAACACTGGGATAGGTGGCAGTAGGAAGGTATAGACAGCATACTCACTTCAGCCATGTGGGGGGTTTTACAAGTGAAGGTACCCATACGCTCCTCGTACTTGCTTTAGGATTTCCTAAGCTCCCATAGGCTCCTCTAAGGGGGTTTACTACCTATTGTGAGCGATACTCGACCTACTCTATAAACTGAAGCTCACTGGGCAGCAAGTGTGTATAGTAGCCGGCTCTAGACCTGATTGCTCGCGAGGATGAGTACTAGTTCAGTACATATCTCCCTCCATATGAAGCTAAGTCGGATGAATATCGTCTAGTTAGAATTCCGCTAGCTTCATGTACCTGGGGGAGTTTCGGCAGATCGTCCTGCAATCGGACAATCTACTCAACCTAAAGTGACGCATATATATCTGTTTCAACAGTGCTCTATCTTGACAATCGTCAGCCCTATAGAAGCCAAACGATGAACAAAGACGTATATGGTACCTTCAGAGACTTGCCATATCCCAATCTGGAAAGGGCAAAAAACAACATGTTTCATATGACTCGCCAGAGAAACGGCAACAAGAGGAAGTGCAGGCCAAATCAAAACCGCGCTCGAGTGAGGCGACATGTGTATAGAACCGATGAGGATCCGGCCACGAAAACATGGAGATATACATAGACCCATTATCCCATCTTGATATTGATATTCATATTCATATTTATATTTATTGTATTTACATACGCGGGCATGATTTCTCAACGCGCGCTTTCTGTTTCTGTCAATAATTTTAGTCCAGAAACAGAGGCTAGAAATGGATAGCAACTTCCCTTCAAATGATAAAAATTATGTCCATGGAAAGAGGGTTGAAGCATTTCAGTACTGAATTATGTCCTGTCTTTCGTTGTCGTTGCTGGTGGTGTCGTCACGTCACAATGGTAAAAAAAGTCAGCCTTGCGTGCTGCCTGGTACGCGCGCTGTCGATCGAACTTTATCGATGGTGGACCCATTACCTATTCCCACAACAGTGGTTGCAGGAATTCGTGAGCAACAGTAGGTGTCAGAATTCACGGCGGATGACTCAGCCAAACAAGGTCTAAATAAGTTAATAACAGATTGAGGCTAGGAACTGGATCTAGGTTCACCTCCAAAACAGCAAAATCAGGACTCACGATATATCGAAACAATAATTTGACACGTCACGATGGCTCCACCAACAAAATCGAATTCGTTCCGCAGGCCTAACCCTGAGCCTTTGAAGGGTAAAGAAGCTACCATCGAAAGGAAAACCCGATTTTATCACGACTTAGCTCAAGAGGGTCAGATAAAGCCGATTTATAAGAATGGGGAAGGAAATGGTATTTCAGAGACTCCAGCTCAAAGATGGCAAGACGAATATAAGATCCAAGGCGAGGGAGCAAAGTATATACCACGATCAATGTCTACTACACTCGGCCGCAAGTCAGAGGTTACAAAAGACATGGTAAAGATGCTCTGTTCCCTGAGTCGAAATCTGGTCCGTAAACAACCGTACGAGGCGCAAATTGCATGTCACTACCTACCTATCAAAACATGTCAATTACGACGGAACATCAAGGAATTGACCTACAGAGGAGGTCGATATAAGTTCGCTTTCGTTAAGATTATATCAGCCAAAAACGCTACCGACCGAGCTATATACGGTTCACAACAGCTTTACGATCCTATTTTTGGTTTTTGGGACCATATAGTCTTTACAGACGAGTCTCATATCGACCCTACCTCTCAAGCTCAAGGCCGTGTCACTCGAGAGCAAGGGACACGCGATAAGCCGGAAAACATCGAAGAGGCTGTCTTTAGAAGGTGTACGGTTTCACGTCGCCGCTTGAATTAGTTGGTGGGGCAAAACAGAGAAGCTCGAGTTCTACAATGATGAGGAAGACAAGGTCAAACTTCCTCCTTACCCCCCGAAGCCTCGACGCCGCCCAACTACAGAGTCTCCCGAGGAAGTCGCCCGTCGAGTACAAGAATGGGACGCAGGGAAGCCTCATCAAGTAGAAGTGCAGGTTAAAGGTAATACAAGGACTCAAAAGTACTATTTAGAGAGACCTCTACCTGTATACTATCAAGCGATCGAGTCTATGCGGGATATCGACGGTAAACCCTGGCTTTTACAAGAAGATGGCGACTCTTCTCATAGTATGCGAAAGAAGGGACTTGCGTAGGACCCTATCGAAGGTACCTGGGCTATTCTAAAGCAAATATTACGGCGTAGGATCTTCGATTCGGAGGAGATGAAGCAGACTTTACAAGAGGATTGGGACAAGATTACGATGGAAGAGATTCGATTTCGGATCGCCGATATGTCTAGAAGATGCGCAGAGCTCGTAAGATCTAGTGATTGATTGATTGATTTTATCATACACGGATCCAGCCGTCTTTAAGACAGCTATGCCGGAATGGCTCAGCTTTGGCACCAGTTGCCGAAGTGCA
>MU253777.1:0-118083 GCA_019669825.1 Calycina marina
GCAGTTCGGCAACTGGTGCCAAAGCTGGGCCATTCCGGCATAGCTATCCAACGGATGGCTGGAACCGTGTATGAATAAATCAATCAATCAATCAACCTAGGTACGTTAGGTAAGATAGATCTATGCTAGCGCTAGCAGCAGCTAGCAACAGCTAGCTAGCTACCTACCAATCTCATGTGGCGGACATCTGAGATGTCCAGATGCCCGGAGCCAAGATGCTGCCTTTGCGTGATTGGCTTGCATGGACATTGCGACTTTTCCAGATGTACTGCTAACACCCCTTGTTCTGTATGCCTGATTCAAGTTGTAGCCGTCGCGATCAAATACGTAACTAGCCCCACCTCAACTAGGCCAATTGTTCACATCTATTTGGATCGTGCAATTGATAAGATAACTAACTCCTGTTGTCGCTTTGCCTACCTGGTCATCTCACTGCAGCAGCTTCCTCTAGAGCTGTCCTAATGTATATCTTCGATGATTCAGCTAAGGTATGCTTGAACTAGGTTATCTCTCCATAGAAGCCAGTTTCTTTGTCAGAATGATATATGCCCGCTAAGTATGCCACCCACCCCATGTGTGTACTCGTAAGTGCAACATTCAATTTGCAATCACCCTTGACTCCTTGCTACAAAATAAATACCTCAACTACATGCTCAGCGCATTCCACTTCACTCCCGTCTCCCCCTCCCTTCCAAAAACCAGTTCGTATTGGTCCTAAGATTCGCGTCGTCGTCCTGCTGCCTTTCTGTCCCTTTTACCCTTTGCGTCGACTTTGAAAACTGGGCGCTCTTCTTCGACAACTATCGTGGTAGCGATTTTCTTGACGGGCTTCCGTGGACGAGGCTGATCCGAGTGCAGGTGGCCAAGCTCGTTGATAGCCATGTTGTTGTGCCACGTCAAACATCTTGGCTTATCAGGATTAACAGATGCGTCCTTCTTGCGTGTCGACATACGCTTTCCAGCCTCTGTCGAATTCTCCTCTGCTTCTCCCAAAACCGGTTTGAGATATGCTTTTCGCTTCTCCATGTTGCAAACAATCCTATCGCGATAAAGTATGAGCTCTTTCTTAAATTTCACCTCATACGAGCCTCGAGGATCCAACCATTGTATTAGGTCGTCCAGCGACTGAGGATCATCGATGTAGCCCCATTGTCCAGCCGTGAATACATGGGTCGCGCCTTCCTCCATCATCTTTCTCTCCGGGACTGTCATGCCGTATTTTTTTCTGTAGTTGTACTGGCTGTGGGGGTCGATCTCAATGTAGCCTGCTCGCTCAATGTCGTCGGGACCTTGCACCCAAAGACACCCGTTGGCATAACCAGCATCTGCAGTAGAGCTACTGGGGAGACCCGCATAAGGCATTCCATTACGCTCGAACCAGTAGTATCTGTTCCAGAATCTGTCTTTGCCTAGTACACGGGTCCGTGGACAATCAGCTTCGCGGAGATCGTTATCAATCACGGCAATCTCCTCCTCACACTCGGAAAGCTGGGCTTGCTTCTTGGAAATATCCTTCAGCAGCCTGGCAAATTGCTTCGTAAGCTTGGGTAACCTGGCATCAGCTTCCGCTTTGTCTTTACTCTCTTGCTCCACCTCTCGCTTGCGCTTTCGTTCCAGATCTCGATACTGACCACGGCGAAGAGATCGTCCCACCTTATGATCATCATCGGTATCCATAATCTCTTCAGCTGAATCGCCAACCTCGTCTTCCATGACGTCGATCATCTTGGTATTGGTTCCGATGAGTGACTTGGTTTCAGGTGTCGGAGATGCTGGCATATTTGCGGGAAGTTGTATCTTGCGCTCTTCATTCAACTGGCGGAGCTCCTCCGTACTAGAATATCGTTAGTCAAGTCGAACAAGAACATAGCCAATATTTCCTCACTATATCTTCTTCTCTCTCTGCCACTTGATCTTCTCTTTTCGTAGTGTTGTCATTTCTTCGCTGCATTGCTCCATATAGCCTCGGACAGCTTTCGTCTCCGCGGTAAGCATACAAAGAATCTGCAACACTTGGATGCGAAGGTTGATGTTGAGTTTGGCATACTGTAATCGGGCAGTTTCCTTGGTGGGTTCCATGTCTAGAGGTGCAAGAGCTTTCAAAATTTCCTCACATACCACCGTCTGACGAGGGTTTCGGGAGAGTCGATACAGCAGGCCGGCCACAATAACTTGCCAGCCACCCTCGTTGAAATCACGCTTCTGAAGCCGCTCGATCCAGTCCATCTCGATCTGCATTTCCACAGCTCGATGAGTGCTCTTTGGTTCTGGCGTCGGATCACGTGCAGGAGCTGTTGCTTCAGCTTGCATTGCTTGAGCCTCTGCTTTAGCCAAACTGCTTCTTGTTGCGCGTCCCTTCGGTTTGGGCTCAGTTTCAGGCGTCGGTTCTGGGAGTGCGCCGACCTCCTCTACCTCTTCCTCTTCTACCTCTTCTTCCGGGAGTTTTGGGAGATGAATTTGAATCCTGCCTCCATCTGCTGCTGAATCGATAAGAATCTTGAGAGCTGCACAATGTACCTCAACCAACAATTCACACTCAACTTCGTCAGATGTGAATTGCATTGCTTCCGCAAAATCGTCGAATGTGAATGAATCTAGCTTGAATATCTCACAATAGACATTTAGAGTATCCCAAGTTTCAAGCAAAGAGCCAACTGATTTCATCATAATCCCATTTCCCGCCGGCCTGGTAGTCAAGGTTGCAACGTCGAGAGGCACTTGTTGAGAAAAAAATTTCAGATCAGGCCTCATTGGGCCGTTCTGTCGGGGCGCAACTTCCAGATCATCAATGGGATACTTGATAGGAGGTGCTGGAGGAGGTGCTGGAGGCATTGCTGCAATTTGTGGAAAAGCAAAGCCGTTGGGAAAACCCTCATATTGCGGCTCCCGTGATGTTTGGCCATTGGCTTGAAAGGTGTGAGAAACGAACGGACGGGGAGGATGGAATGTAGAGATAGGAGGGGTATGGAAGTGCGGAATGTTGGGAGCGGGATTCAGAAACGGCGGCTGCTTACTCTTAGCCTGGCCCTGTAGCTGTTTGCTTTTGTGGCTTTTGGTAGCTGGCTTCAGTTCGGGAAGTCGACCTCCCTGGCCATTCGGGACACCAGAGAAACTTCCAATCATCCCTTCATAATCCGGTGGCACTGTTTTCTTTTGCTGTTGATTCGCCTTTCGCTCTGCAGCTTTGCTCTCGTAACGGAGGTGAGGGGGTACACGAGTGTCGATGTGGTACTGGGCAGCAACATCATCCTTCACCAGCCACGGTGCACCAGTCCATGCCTCGCGAGTAACTGTTTTCTTGATGAATGAGCGCAAGACCTGCTTGGTGAATATCTTGCGATCTCTAGTGATGTGTGCATCATCAACCACAGCTTCTTCAGTTGGCCGATTGTCGAGACTGACAAAGTATCTTGAAAACGGTGCGCCCAATGTGCCATCTGGTAGAAGTTTGCTTCCGAATCTTGTCTTGTCTCTCACAATTCCTTTAAGCCGTTCTCCGGTAAGGACGTGTACCGTAACAGCCTCCCCTGGGTAGTAGTCGGCGCGGTACTCATCATAAATGAGATCGACTAGTGTGTCGATCCGTGATATCGTCTGGAATTGGACTCGACGCAAAATCGGACCTTTGAGCGCTTCCGGAAAAGCTTCCTCAACCTCTTGGGCACCTGCTAGCTTTAGAAGGGTCAGTCGCAAGCTCAAAATCCGTGGACTCATAAACATCTTACCTCACTTTTCAGTGCCTCAAAAAAGTTTAAGCCGGAGTGACCTGTAATTTGGCAGATGAAGCGACGCTAGAAATAGTCAGCAAAATGCCAGAGTCGGCTCGATGGTGGTATCTGACCTGTTTATAGAAGTCCATCCTACTTTTGTTAGCCACTTGCTTGTTGAACACGGGCACGGCTTCTTACCGGTTGAGATACAGCTCATACTCCATGAATATCTCCCCAGTTTGTGTTATATGCCAGACCTGTTGAGCGTTAGTATGTGTCCTGGCAGATGAACTGAATTTCCCTACCTCTTGGTCTTCTCGCTCAACTATAGGTTCGTTTACATATTGTACGGGTTTTCGTTTAAAAAGAACCTGCACGAATTAGTCATATACTGTAGTACTTGAACTGGTAGAGCAACATACCATCTTGCCGGATCGTGCAAGCAATGGCTCGCATCAGATCCTCGGAAGTCTGGGCAATAGCAACAGTCAGCGCAGTTCCAATATAAAAAGTTCCTTTACGCTTCCTTTGACATTCATAGCGACAACAACTGAGCTATATTTGCTTGGGCGTGGGCACATATTGAGGTCCCCCAAAGCTTGAAAGAACGGTGAAAGAGCACCCACCACCACGCCCTTGGTTAGGTAGACAAAATCCGGGACGGACTGGCTAAACACTCACATGTATTTCTCACGACGCGTCCAGAGATGTTCAGACGTGTCGGTGGGGTCCGCGTGAATTGGTATGAAGGATGAGGGCGAGTTGTGGTCGATGCCGGTGGTTTGTCAAGGCTTTACGCGTAGGTAGAGGAGAAGAAGTAGACATGTTTAGGGTACAAGCGTGCCTAGTAGGTCGAATGCAGCCAGAGCCTTACTGAGGTGGGTCCCGGCTAGTCAGCCTCGAGCCGAGAATTACAGATTTAAACACCTTTCGTCTCGACCAAGGCACCTAACCTCTTGATATATCGTTACTTTACCACGAGTTTATATCCGTTTGATTCTCCTAGCGCTCACGATCAGAACGAGCATACATAAAAGCGTACATATACCAACAAGTGAGCTGGGTGGCTTGTGGAAAAATATATCTGGAAGCTATGTGATTTGCACCGAAATCTTGCAGATTCACCTCGATCGTGCGTAAATGAAGAAAGAGCTACCTTTACATGATTTGGATCAAAAGACGGGTCCAGCTCGATGGAAGTATGACTAAGTCCAGAGAAATACTGCCTGGACAGAAAGAGCATCAATCAAGTAGAACATGGTTGCGTAGTAGAAGGTAGGGAAAGTTTCTACCCCTTTTGGATAATATACAAGCGAGACACATATAATTTTGATTCTTGTTCAAGTAGAAATATATACCTGGCCCTTGGCGGATGTATGTCTGCTGCAAACCTAACGTTATCTAGTTATATGCGTGGATTGTTTTGAGGCATTGGGTTCGCCTGTCAATCGCGGTTTGTTGTTCTTTCTTGGTGGGATGGAGTCGACGGGTGTTGGAGATTTGATTGGTTGGCGAGCCACTAATCCGATCCGACCCAGGCTACTCCCGACATAGGTAAGAAAGCACAACCCCAAAAACCTCACCTTTCAACGCTCTTTATCAACGATCCCAGCCATCGACAGTACACGCACATAGACCGTGCTAACACATGATAAGACAAGATACTTGTACAATCTTTCTTCATGCACGACGTACGTTGGAGCTCGCTTAGCTAGTCAGGGGAACACATGTCTTTCTTCCACGTCCCATCTCACATTCATTCATGCTCTCGGCCAACGAGATCGGGCTCACTTCATCATTCTCTCCACCAGCACTGCTAATTCAACACCTCGCCACGTATGCCTCTGGCATCAATCTGCATACACACCATACGCCAGGTACCAGTTGCTAGGATAAACTCCGCCCCTTAGTTTTCTCGCGTAATTCCCGATGGCACGAAATAAAGCAGCTTCATTCCCAGTAACTCTGATCGTGTACGGTCAATTAAAGTATTAGCATCGAAGTGGTAGTATCTTAAAACCGTCTACGAGCGTACTTGATATGGTTAAGTTCTTGAGCTCACTAAGGCTGTTCTATCATCTAAGTAGGAACTTTTGTGCTACGGTGCGTATCTACATTCCTGTCAATCTCACATAAAACCCGGTAGTCACTTCAAACATGGAATGGTTTAGATTTAAAAAGTATTTGTGTATCATCTTCTAGAGCATAGAGGCACTTGCTAAACTTCCATGTCACGCGGCTCTCTGTCTGTTTCTTAACCAAGCCTGACACTTGCCACGGCACCATATCACTTCATAACTCGGGTTCCCTGACCTATCTAGTACAGTATCCTAATTTTTCATCGCTGAGTTCAGCAATGAGCCTTCCGTGCCTGAATGATTTTGGTTGTCATAAGACGGGCCAGCTGCGCGAAAGGCTGCGTTCCCCGGCTCTGGTTGTAAGCCACCCGAAAGCGCGACCATTGGTTACTGGAAAGCCTCAGTATTTGGCACATTATCCTAGTGCGACAAATTTGCTACCTCTGGTTGCCAGGTCGTGCTATATTGTTTGATTGCTCGTCACGGAACTCTTCCTGTCGAAAATGGCTGAATTTATTTCCAAAGTGATGCTGTCCCCACTTGTTATGGTGAGCTGCATTCTCAAGCTCAGACTGTTGCTGATGGGACAAGTTCTGTTGCTAACTGGAGGAGTCCTGGGGCTGGTGAGAGTTTCTCTTCGGCAACGTTTTGTGGCAATTTATTACCCTCGTAAAGAGACGGTCGCAGCATGTCACAACCGCCTAAGTTCTCATATTGTTCGACATGGCGATCGAAAGAGCATTCATCATGGAATCTCAAATTGTATGGGGCATGGTAGTAGACTTGAGTCCATGCTTTTCAACCAGATGCTTCACGTTTTCTCACCTCCCTTTATTACCTCGCCACATTTTGGACAGAAGTTGATTGTTTCAGCATCTTTGAATAACGAATTTTCTTGGGTGCATCACCCCATGGATGACATGTATTTTTATGCGGCTTTTTGGGTACATTTATTAGAAACCTTGTCGCAGTTAGCACGTGTGTAAGAAACCGGGGGTCTGCCATCACAAATATTCTCAAGGTGGGCCTTACGCACGCGAACGTTGGCAAACATCTTGCTACAGGCCCCACTGGCGAATAGTCAGGGTGGTTAGGCAGCCATTTTAAATTCTGTTGAAGATGCGGTATGTTGTTCGGTTAAAATTGTTTCTATTGCTTGGTTTCTGAAGTTATCCTTCGTTCTATGGAATTTAGCATTAAACTGGAACATCTGGACTATATATATTCATCATCGATGTTTTTTCAGAACAAGAATTCGATGTACTAAACAATCTACACCCTTAGGCCCACCGGCAATGATACGATTGTTCGCGTATAGACAAAGAGCCACGCTTTCAAGTCTGGAGATCTGTCGGTTGTAAGAATGACCTCTGAGATGCGGCTGAACAGATATAGTATTCAAGTCTTTGTGCCAAGTAGTTTTCTCTGGTACGCGCTTTCGAGTGAGATGCTGTTCGTCTGAATAACAAGTGCAAGCAAAGGCATTAGGCTGAACTCGCATCGAATGCACAAAGAGAACAGGCAATGATGGTGAATGATACCGGATCAATTGGATGTTCATATTCATGACCAATTTTTTGAAGAGCAAGCAACTAATGGAATCATCTCAGCTATCTCCAAGACTGGCTCGACTGAAGAAGCTACTAGTTTTATTGATGGTCATCAACTAAAGCTTACATAAGCACTATGTAAGACACGTCACATGCGTTCTCCAGGACGCTTAGGATGAACAAAACAAGGGGTTTATGGCCATCAACCAGCAGTACTCAATATATAAACACCTTCAACCACCACTCTCATCCTCCCTATCCAACATTGGACCCATACCTTCACACACACATGTGCAACAGTTCAGAAAAACTACACGAACCTGTTTGAATCCACTAATTTCCTGATCGGTGTTAGTGGACTCCAGACTCCATCCTTCATAGCTTAGACTTAAATTAGGAAGAAGAGAGCAACAAATTGAACCACAAAACTACGATTATACTACTACACTTGTATCACCGTAGCCACCAAAGTGCTACCAACAAACCAAACGAAACCAGCCAAACCAACCAACAAGATGCCTTGCGTCAAAGCAAAAAAAAAACAAGCTGTCAAGGCCGCACACTCTCTGACCCGAGCCAACTCCAAAGTATCTTGCAAAGAGGAGGGCAGGCATACCTGCAACGAAGCTCCAGAATCTCGAGGCTCAGGCCGCGGGTGTTCAGAAATATGTGCTGAAACGTGTTCAGGCTGATACTCTTGACGAATACGCCTATGAGATAAAGTATGATACGGAGAAAGCACCGGTTGATGATGATGACAGATATGTTGGTGACAGCTATGAATATGATATGAAGGCTTTCTCTGGCGGCAGCATGCGCCATGGCAGCGATCCACCAAGTAAGTTGTCTCATCGACACCCTTGACATGTCGTGGGTGCGCTCTTTCATTTAATGATAGATGAGATGACGGAATATCAAATTACTGGAGTATTAGAGTTCTTTGATTGACGCATGCTCTGTTTACTAGTGTACAGGTAGTCGATAAGCCGGAAGTTGAGAGGACGCAGTAGGTATTGAATTGTAGTTACATTAGAAGACAGATGGTAGTGGCAGCACCATGATGACAATACCAAGACCAGTACACGAAAATTCATGTTTCAATGATATAAGATTGAAATTCCTTGTAACGACATTCCGTGACAACTTTGCCTGTGTAGAATACTATATCGCCAGTCCAGTGATCTCGTCTAAAAATAGACGCTCCTGGACTTCGAACTCTGATTGGTGGGAAGAAATGTAGCGCATTCACAAAAGAGAGCCCAAATGGTCGATCGCGGCCGCGAAGGCAAGTGAAGGAAGCATAAGAAACAGGCGTAAATGGCTTCGACGAGCCAGAGCCTGCGTGACATAGGTGGTGAAGCAGGGTTGCGTTGAAATCAAGAGGTTGCTCATAGGCCAAAAGGTATAAATCTAGGTCCCTAGGGCACTTTAGCACGGCTCTAACAATGCGGTGAACGTTGTTACTTATATTAGTCTCGTACACAGTACCACCATCCTCCTCTAGTCTCCCCAAGTCTCCCCAAATCCCCTCCAATGACTCTCATGCACTCTTTCGAAGGTATATCATCCCAAGCACCAATCCCGCTTTCAAAAATTGGTCAACTCTCCCCCTGGTTGCGGTCAGCGCTGGAGCACCTCTTACCAACAGAACAGCTGTTCTCGGTACCTATCCATACATTAGCTTCTTCATGAAAGTTCAACATGGTACACCGGAGACAGGATCACTTAAAATCAAATAGTGGGCTGCGCTGCGGACTGATGTGACATTTCTTCCAACTTTTTGGCGACGGTGTGGGGTGAGAGAATTGTGAAGGGTGAGTGAGGCGGTAAATACTGAGACGGAACTCTTTTTGGCGTACAAAGATCAAGCTTACCGAGCCAGCTCACATTTTTTGGACGGGAGGTGATCAGGAACATAACTCTTCCGCTATCCAGCATGTGTGGTGAAACATTTCCTAGCTTGTAAAGTATACTACGAGGAAGCTCAGCCAAGATCCCACGACTCCAACCGCTGAATAAGAACTCGTGAACATCAACGGCAGGAACTCCAACTTCTTCCCAAATATCATGCCATGCAACAGCGATGTATAGAGGATTAGCGGTATGCTGACCGCAATGTAGAGGAAGCTGAATCTGTCGAGCAAGAATATCCTGCTTCTTTTAGATGCCGGTGCCAGACGATCGAACGCCAACAGGAAAAGTACGAGCCAGAATATGGTGTAGATAACCTTGATCGGGAACTCTGCTGCAGTGAACAGCAGTGGGAACAGAGAGACATGACCTGCGACAGCTAATGGCCGGAAGACACCTAGGTATCGGCGATCTTTAAGGGCAATGAGGCTGAACGGGATGATTACGAGCAAAATGGCTTTCTCGTGGACATGCCAGCCGAAGAGGAAGGATGCGTAGCCACAGAGTGTTACAGCTCCGATGAATGTATCCCAAGTAGGATCCAAGAAAAGCTTGATCAGTGGGACAACTTGGAAGAAAAGAGTGAGGACGAAGGTCAACCTAGCCGTGATCTCGGGAAGTACGGCGAAGGATGTATCGCCTACTAGACCACGAGTGACGCTGTTCACGGCATCTTTGTTGACTACCAAGCCTAGTCGTGGAGCGACTGCATTATGTCAGCGTTACATATACCAACGGGAATGAAATGCGTACCATGGATCAAGATTCGGTCGGTAAAGGAGTATAATGCCCACACATTTGGGGCCCAGTATGCATGGCATAGTCCTCGAGAGAATGGAAAGAGTCTGCTCAAAAGCTGCGGTACCTGCTTCCAAAACGCAAATGGTCCAAATGCTGCGGCGAATACAGTTATGACACCTGTACCGAGCCCCAGAGCGTTCTCGAACTTGATGTCAAAGATCGACTTTGACCCTAAACAGTAGGCTCGGAGGAGGAACACGAAGTAAGCTGGTGCAAGGTACAAGTAGATGTGCTTAAAGCACAGCAAGACCGCAAATAGTATACCACTCAGAAATATTGTAGACTTCTGTCTCGCCAAGATCATTGACAGCATCAAAAGCCCATACATGAAGCCATTGTACTGGAAGTGGATATGATCAATGATCAAAAGGCCTGGGGAGAGCAGTACAGAGAGAGCAGCGGCATGCGATGGACCTTTCAGCGCCGAAGGTGCAGATTTGACGAAGCTTTATATCGTCAGCACGATAGTCTTATAATGGAATTTTATTCTTACAGATGCAATGCATAGACCAGAACGAGTTCCGTAGCAATAACCGTAGCTCTCTGAAAGTATATCGACTGCCAGCTATCATATTCCAGATTGTAGACCCTCAACATAGCCGGATCGACCAGCTTCGCCAATTGAGACATGCCCCATTCAAAGTATGCGAAGAACGGAGGATAGTCGAGAGTCCACTCTGAAGTCTTTTCGTAGTACCACTCGCGAAGTGGGAGACTGTTCGTGATTGCTAGCCAGTTCCTGTGCACTTCGAAGTCCGTGGACCTGCTGTTCGCGATTTAGTAGGTGTTCTTGCGATTGATTTGGGACAGCTCACTAAGCTGGGAACAGCAGAACTTTAAATGCGCCGGCTACGATGGCACATTGTGCTATCGAAGGATATAGGTCCGCCATGGGAAGCTCTTTCTTCGCACCTCAATTCACTATGTTGCCCTGCGTTGGTCTAGAGTGTGAGGACTTGGGTTGAAATAGTGGATCCGTCATTTGGAATGTCTCTCAAGATATATGGCAATCTCGGAAGAATGAGTTGTTGAGAATCTTAGAATACCAGTGCTTCTTTGTCTCTAATTGATTGATAAACTAAATAGATATAATGCTTTGGCATCTTTCACTTGCTCTTGTTGGAGGTGGTCCAACTAGTTTTCGACCCGCCAAGCTGGTGTGCCTGCAACGACTGGACATCTTTCATCCTTTACAGTCAACACCATGATTGACGCCGCATTTGCTCCAACTGAACTCTTAGTGAAACATATCCTGAACCTTAACGTTGGTTCTGCCCCTGTCTCCCACAAGATAACCCTCGAATTGGGTGAATCCATCACCAATCTTGGACGACCAATCCGCAATTTGTTCCTGGTTGTCGTTGCAGCTTACAGCCTTCTATCCGTCATAAAGACCACAGTTGCAATTTTGGGGAAACGCGAGAAGGAATAAACCTGTAGCTTCACCTCTCATCATTGCACATCAAAAGTACATGCTCTGAATTGGCTATACTTGCAACATTGGACGCTTTCTGGCAAGCTCTTTTTCTCTTAGAAATGATCTGCTCTATTGGTTTTGCTTGGACAGCCTTGCTTGGTCTGGCGCAGGCTTTATATCTTAACAGTGAATTGAGCTTTGGACATGCAGATAAGTAAGAGAGCTGCAGCATACACTGGGGTACCTTTTATTAACACTTTTGCACAGGATATCTCCAGATTTGAGAGAAATACCCAATTGGCATATCCAAGGAGACAATTCTGAAATTCTATCAACGAAACTAGTACTTACACCCCCTGCGCCAGGGCATCAGAGATCCTCGATATGGTCACAAAAGCCTTTGCTATACAATGAATGGACGGCGGATGTAGACTTCAGAGCGACGGGTCCCGAAAGAGCGGGAGGAAATCTGCAGATATGGTATGCGGCTAGTGGTCAGGATCAGATTGGCAGCGCAAGCGTATATACCGTGGGAAGATTTGACGGTCTGGTGATATTGATCGACCAGTATGCAGGGAGTGGTGGCTTTATACGAGGTTTCTTGAACGACGGTCTCACAGACTATGCTAATCATCACTCGGTCGATTCTCTGGCGTTCGGACACTGCGAGTACTCTTACCGTAACCTGGGCCGGCCTTCACGAATCGCGATCCAGCAAACAACACAGAAATTTTCTGTGTCCGTCGACGGCAGGTTATGCTTCAGCTCAGACAAAATCAAGCTTCCCCTCGGCTACAGCTTCGGTCTCAGCTCAGCTAGCGCAGAGAATCCGGATTCCTTTGAGATCTTCAAGTTCGTTGTAACAACCGAATCACAAACACCCGAAATCCTCGATACCAACGCAGACCCGCATGCTAGCTTTCACGAGTACACTGGTGTCAACCAGCACGATATTGAGAACCATGCCAAACCAGGCGACATGCCGACCTTCACATTCAACGATCCGCCCGAAGCGCCAGCGTCTGAGTTCAAGAACAACGATGCCCAATTCGCCGATCTACACAACAGATTACAAGCCATGATGCGTCACATCTCCGCGCTGTCGCAGGAAATCCAGTCCTCGAGATCATTCACCACGCATAGCCAAGACGGCGTACAAGCAGCATTCGCACGTCTGGAGGACACAATGTCGAAACTCGATTTCATCCCTGAGTTTGAGAAGAAGCTCGATGCCGTACAAGCTGATGTGCGGCAGACGAAAGCTGATTTGCATAATGCTCTTGACCGACATGTCGCGGGACTCAAGAACGATGTCAGAGTCAATCATGCTAATGTGCTCGGGGGCATTGCTGAGCATAAGACGGGCATTGCTGGGTTCTTGTTTGTAGTATTTGGAAGCCAGGCGGTGTTAGTTGGGGCGTACCTGTGGTACAAGCGGAGGAAGGTGAATGGGCCGTATAAGAAATTTCTATAAGCGCAGCAATATGTAGCGTGTGGATTCGGGCATGTATCGGCGTATTGGAGTTAGTCAATGACTTGGAAATTTGTGAACGCGACATCTCAGAGCTGCCAGCTGGCAATCTGCTCTCCCTGAATTGAAGCACTCAATGCGATAAACAACCATCTCCTGATCGCGCATTTTAGTAATCCAACTTCATTTCACCACATGACACTTTACTTGTGCACATGTGCTTAAGGTCGACATGTGATCTGATCGCTTCGAATTCCATATGATATATATCCCCAACGCCAAATCCATGCATCACCCGTACCTATATGTATACATCGAAACTAAATAACACACACCTCATTAAATATAGCTAACCTTAACCCCCATCCCCGCCGTCCGCTGTACCTTCGCGAACCCTTGCGCGAACAATCTCTTCACCCTTTCCCTAACATTACGCTTCCCTACCACCAGCAGCACACCAACAATGCATATCAGCAACTGCAACAGCAGAAACGGGTTCCGGCTCGAGTTCACGGCCATGTTCTCTAACACCGTCCGGAGGTTTGCTATTATAGTTGATGCGCGCTGTATGAATGATGGCGGTGGTGCGACGGCTTTAGTAGGGGGTTTGGAGGAGCGTGCTGTTGATGTGAGTGCTTTATTTCGTGCCGACGATCCTTTTGTGGAGCCGTTCATGCTGCGTGCTTTTTGCGACTCGTTCCCATTCGCAATCACAGGCGACTCTTCAACCCCATAATCCTCTTCTTCGCTTCGCATTATTGCCCTCTCCCTCGCTCGCTCATCTTCTTTCCTCTCTTTCCTCTCCCTCTCTTTTATTTCCTCTTCATATAACCTGGCTTCGCGCTCTCGCCTCCGCCCTTCTTCCTGCTCGTCCTGCAGGCTCTGGAGGGCTTGGAGGAAGGCCTCGCGGCGTTCTTCATCGAGTATTTCCGAAATATTTATGAATTCTCGGGCATAGTCCCATTCGTTGTTTCGTAGTAAGACGTGGAGGGTGTAGAGCTCTAGGATTTTGACGCGCGCGTTGAGATCTCTTGGCGTATCGGTGCCGGTGCCTTTTGTTGACGAGCGAGCGCCGTTTTGAACGGTTTGTAGACGGCTGTTTAGGTCTAGATTTGGTGTAGTTGAAGCTGCGAGGTAGTTTTCTAGTCTTTGCTGGTTTACTTTCTGCGTTCGGGCGTGCGCGAGAAGGAGAGTTGCTCTAAATGCTGTTAGTAGCCGCAACCAATGTCCTTGAGATGGGTATAATTGACAGGTTTATTACGACATCGGAGTCCACATCTCCCTCTCCACCATATCCGTTGCTGACCACTTCGTCCCATACATCCCCATCCCGTACCTTGCTAACGAGATTCCTATACTCTGTACTTCCAAACGCGGATTTTCCCTCCTCCGGATCCAACTCCAGCACAGCATTCAGTATCGTTAGATATAAGCTCCAGACTTTTATCCTCGTTGTCCGGGAAGCTCTGGCAATTGGTGCTGATTCTCCACTTGCGTCGTTAACAGTATCTTCGTCACTCGATGAACTAATCACCGGCAAGATTGTAGACAGAGACTCTGGCAGTCTACGCGTCAGAAACAGGGTGGATGATTGTCGGTATATCTTGGAAATCTGCGATGAAGCTAGTCTGGAGGACGTGCTGGAGGATAGTATGCTTGACGACATGATATGTGAAGAGGAGAGAGTGTCGCATGCTGGAGCAATCGTAGCAATTGAGGTAGAGGAAGGCATCACGACTGCTCTGCCAGATGTCGCGGCGTGTAGTACTTTCACTAATCGTTCAATTCCGTAAGTGAGCCAAAATGATGAATACAAATAAGAACCGAGGTCTGGAGGGAGCTCAAAAGCCAAGTGGGTCAAGCCTGCAAGGCTGACAACCTCACAGCTACCAAATCACTTGCATGTGCAATGTCAACAATGGAATCCGAAGTTTGACCTTCAGGAAGAACTGAAAGAAGCTCGTTGCTGGGCTGGTAACACAAACACTGCTTGGTGTGTGTTGCGACTGTCAAAAATGTTTGTCTAGCGAACCATAAATGCAACAACAGAATGAAAACAATCCACTCCAATGAGTCAATGATCCCTTCTTCTTTTGCAACAACCACACCACATTGATTCTTCTAGTGCTTGCCCAAAGTGAATGGCTTTGCCTCAAGCGCAACTAAGGCAGCCACAGCCACAACTCTAGGTTCTCCGCCAGATCACCATCTAATTATGTTTTCAACGTAGCCCTAAGTCATCCGTAAACCCCCCCCTCCCCCAAAAAAAGGCATCATGGAGGTAGATCAACATGAGTAAGTGCGCCAAAGAGAAGAGACAATAGCGACATGTACTGCGAGAACTCTTCATTGTCTTCTGCCACTTCTCCATTCCAGTTTTCTCTTCTTGGTATTAATCATAGCTAACCTTTGTTGGTAGTTTCAAAGGCAGATTGCTCGACATTCTTATCAACATATCCAATGCATCATTCATCTCGTTTGATTTGTACGTACCTCAGACTCCTCCCGGCGATCAAATTATGGAGCCGCGAGGCCATCACAATTCTCATTCGCTCGCTCACATAGATATCTCTATAGGGAGATGAGCGGCATCGACAAGAGAACACAACAGCAGAAGGCAGATCGGCGAAATGGAGGCAAACCGACTTTGCAGGAGCAGTATGGCGAGATGAGAGCTGCTGCGGAAGCATTTCAGATCTTGCAATTTGGCATCTGCTGTGTTGAGGAGGATCATGCTCGTGGTATGTCAATAGCTGCCTCTACCATCTTAGAGTCTGACTGTTCTGCCTAGGTTTCTATCTCGCTCGTCCTTACAACTTCAACCTATCTCCCCTCGAGGCCGACATCAAGCATCCTATGTTCCACATGGATAGAAATCTACAATTCTCTGGTGAAGCTTGCAAGTTTCTCGCCAGCGTAAAGTTTGATTTTGGAAAGGTCTTCAAACTCGGCGTGACCTATCTGTCTCGGCGAGAAGAAAATGATATCAAAGCTACAAAGACGCCTGGCCTGAAGCAACAACAGAGCAAGCATATCATACTCAATCCCGGCTCTGAGGAATTAGGCTTTTACTACTCCGTAAGAGATCAAGTCCTCAACTGGATCGAGAAGCCTGATGTACGTGAAATTATCCTGGAAGGTGTCGATGGGTTTTTTAGTATTTTGACAAGAATGGAAAGATGCCAACTTGCAGTTCGAGAACGTCCTCCGCCTCAGAAGCTCCTATTAACGCTTCTTAGGGCGACAACTTCCTCAACATCGACCATCCAAAAGGCAATGAGCATGATCTCAATGGCCTGCAGCGGAAACTAATTCATCAACTTCTCGAGGCAGAGTTCCCAGAGTATGAAGCAAAGGGTAAAGAATGGATGCAGATCACAAAAGCCAATGCAGAGTACAAGACAACTGTATGTAAAGCGCGTCTCTGATTAGCACTATTTGAAGGCACCCAGATCTTACATTGTTCGTAGAGAGATGCTCGTGATCTCGAGAGATTTCAAGATAAACTCTCCACTCAAATTGGTAAACTTTGTCCGGGAGTTGTACGGAACTGATACTAATCTATGTGCTCCCAGGTTTGAGATGGGTAGTGGAGGCTCTCGTCAGTGGCGATCTGGAAGGACTTACCGCCGACTGGTTCTACTCAGATGTTTGCCACATGAGAAGCTCAGATAACGACAAGGAAGCCGTCGAGGCGAAGCTAGCTCTTGTAAAACAGAAGCTCAAGGTAAAGAAGCACATCGTCGTCGGGCACAACTTGTTCATGGATCTTGGATTTCTATACGCAACTTTCATTGGTCCTCTGCCGCAAAAGGTCGCTGATTTCCAAAAAGCCATACACGAAATCCTACCGGTTGTAATGGATACCAAGTATATCGATTCCGCAGGTCAAACAGCTATGTCGTCTAAAATGATGCTGAAAGATCTTCTGAGAGAATACAAGAAATTGGAAGCGCCGCCAATCTATCTCCACGGCCAGCACTCCAATTACAACGGGTGTGAGAAGCAGCATGAGGCCGGATATGATGCCTGGATGACTGCTGAACTTTTTGTCAAGCTTGTCCTGAAGCTATACAAAAGTTCGGGTCAACGTCAGTATCGTTCGACACCAGACCCAGAGTACCCAGCTAACCGTGAATAGAAGACAAGGATCTGGTATTTGCTACTCATGATCTCATGTCACCAAAGCAAAATGAGGGAGACCCAATCGACTTATGGGGATCTCCTGATTTTGGTATCGATATGCCAGCGGGGTATGCTAACAAGCTGATGCAACAGGCTGATGAATATTCGGAGCCCAGCTCAAGTTCCGTCAAATCATCACCTGTCAAGCTCAAGCAGAAGAGTGACATACTCCCGATTACAATTCCTGTGTAAGCTACCGCCGAGTCCAGTCTGCCAACGAAACGAGGCTTCAGCCTGCAAAGCTGACCGACCGTTCCTAGTGCTACTTCCAACCCATTCGCAGTATTGGCGGCAGAACAACAACAAGACCAATCGGGTGACGACTCCTCGTTATTTGGATCTCCTCAGAAGGGAAATGGAAAGAATGGAAGCCGTACGGCAAACGAAGCGTTTGGCAAGACGAAGACGAAGGAGATTCAGGACGATCCCAGGAGATGGCTCCCAAATCTGCAGAGCCTTTTCTGGTCGTCGTTTGTCAACAAGTTGAGAGTAAACGCTGCGGACTCTGGCATTTGCGATCTGGCCTCAGACTAGCCGAATCAACCAATCTGAAAGGGGTTATGAGGTCTCATATCGTGGCAGCTATTGAGCGCCTGCGTATCAAATAAAACCCTTACACTCTCCAGCGTTCTTCATTTGTCTCAGTGCTCTGAGCATTCATAAACGTGAAGTCCGGTTTCGGTCAGACTATCGTACTAAAATATAGATAGCTATGGAGAATCTAAATCCATTAGTTGACGTCTCATAATAACTCCCTACAACTCTGCAACAAGTCGAACGATTTTCTCTGCACTCCCCACGCTATTCTGATACCCAGCACCCGCATGTCCATAACTATGTATCACGCTCACACCCCTTATCTTCCCTCCAGTATCAATTTCTACTCTCGACCCACCCTTCCTCCCAGGTCTGAATCCAACCTGCGTACTCAAGATCTTGAATTCCCCATCATCACCTAGCAACTCATCCGCCAAATGATGCTCCTTGATTCTCGCCAAGATCCTTGCCGATAACTCTTCGTCAATCTCAGAACTATAATTCTCAGCCTGCTTACATCCCCCAAGCACCGTACTCTTTGACCCCGGCCGCGGAATGACATACACCAGCTCATCACCGCCTCCGAAATCAGTAAATGTACGTGCCATGGCCGCTTCACCCTTCACCAAAATCGTCTGGCCGCGGATAGGATGCGATTTCTCTGCTTCCACCTCAGGTAAGAACTTAGCAGCAGTTAATCCCATGCAATTCACTACCGCAGCAATCTTCTCCCCCTCGTCTTCGCTGTTCTCCGGAGACGTAACAAACACCCGCTTCACGTCCTCAACAACACCCTGCAAGCCAGAAGAAGTGTCGAGGTGGGCTTGGAGGACGGAGGCACCCAGGGAGTGGACAAGAGAAAAGAGGTAGGTGAGGTATTGTGGAACATTGATACAGATGGATTGGTATTTGACGCCGAAGAGGGCGGTCGTGGGGATGCCGCCGGAGACGTGGGGTGAGTAGGATGATGGGTTGGGTTTGCATGTTAGTTGGCTCTCGGAAAGGAGATTGAGGATTTGGAAGGAGGAGACGGCTGAGGACCACCAGAGACCACTGCCGTCGGGAATGGTTTCTAAACTTTCCTGCTAAGGGTTAGCTAGCGGTAGAGTGAAGACGGTGATGTGGTTTGACGGGGTAGCGAAGCTTGTGCGCTGCCTTGTTCAGATATGATGCTTATATGGACAGTTGATAAGCTCAGATTCTCAGTGCAGAGGCATTATCACGTTATCATTGTCGTAGCATTGTGGTCGAGCACTTGCTTGACATATACATCGATTGAAGTGCAGTTACTGGATATCAGCGAAACCAAAATGGAGGGACCAAGTAAACTGACCTTTCCCCAATAGTTCCTACTCTCTTTAAACCCCAATCCAGTAGCTTTCATCCTCGCAAAAACCATCTCTCCCAAATCATCTTCTCCTCTACTCTCGCAACCCGGGATACCGCATACTTTTCCCTCCTTTCCTTGCAGCAAAGAAGTCCAGTATTGGTATGTCCTTAGATCCCATTCTCTCGTCTCTTTGTCTGTTTCTAGATATCAGCTGTAGAACATCCCATGTGAATGTGGCGGTTCGTCAGTGAGTGGCAAATATTCAGGCATACCTTCCGGCGCAGTAGTAGCATGAGATCTCCAATGCCCACCGGCCCATGGACTCGTGTATTCTGCTGCTAGATCGCCAGGTACCTGAGCAGCGATTATGGAGATGCTGTAGTGAGATGTCGATGGTGATGTTAGGAGTGAAAGTGCGGTTTGGAGACCCGTGACGCCGGCGCCTAGGATGATGATATGTTTCTTTTCTTCTGAAGCCATCTTGGAAGTATTGGAAGATTATGCACTTCGAGAGCCACTCGAAGATAGAGCGTCGAGGCGGTCGTGTATGGATGTACCGTTGATGGATTTCATAGGTGGGCGCATGCTACCTAGAATGGCCATTTACTCATCAAAGAAATTTTGATAGGATACACGAGCAGCTTTATATATAACAGGGCAGGCTTCTCGACTTTCTATGCCTATATCGACAGGGAGTTAAAGTGCAATGGTGACCTGAGACTGATATGACGAAATGTTGAGGTGCGCCAGAGACCGACCAACACACCAAACAACGTTCAGCTTCTTATGAATCTTCAATTATACAACAGTATTGGCAGCTATGCTACATCCTAGTATATATATATATGTTATACACAATCATCTATCAGCAAGCATATCTTGCACCTTCGCAAAGTCTTGCGGCCGGAACTTCTCGCCGATCTCTGTCTTCGTGAGCCAACAGAAATTTTCTAGTCCGAACGCGTTTCCCTCGAGGTTGGCTTGACCAGCCATGATACGCACTTTCATGTAGAATGTTCTCTCGCCAAGTATTTCTGGTGCTATGCCAGCGGTTCTGGCTGCCTCGTCTCGCTCCCGTGCCTCACGTCGCAGCTTACTTGCTTGTGAGGACTTACTTGGCTCTGCCTTGGCTTTTGTAAGTGCCGCTGGTGTGTCTTTCGTGTGTGCTGGTACAGCCGGGAACTTAGGACGCTTTTCATGATGGCCGATGGGTGCATGGCCGACTATCCAGGTGTTCATGTTGACTCCAGCTGTCTGTACCAATACTCGTTCGGCAGCCTGCATCTTGTTAGCATAGCCCAACTCCGTACGCTTAGCAGAAGCGACGAACCTGATGCAAATTCTCTCTTCCTTCCAAAGGACCAGCTGGAAAGAACCAATGAGCGCCATTCTCATCATTCCTCTCCACACAAAGATACAGCGTCTCGTCCAACTTCCTCTCTAGACTCTTCAAGTCTTTCTTCTCATCTGCCTCCGTAGTCCTCGGTAACGGCATCTCAATCATACTATCCTCATGCAACGATACCTCCGCACCCTCAACCACCATGGGCTTACCATCCTTGCCTTCAACAGCCCGAGGGTGTGAATCCCTAACCAGTGCCTCCACTGTCGTCGAAGGCTCGCTCAGCTTGTCTCCCGCTAGCAGCTCATCGTTCCAGCCCATATCCGAGTATGCATTGTATCCTCCCAGTTCTCGCGCCGGCTGGTAATTCCGCTCCTTAGCTTTGATCTTCCAATCCGTGTCCGCAGGAGTGTCTTTCTTGAAGTAAAAGTATCTCGAGAACGGCATAACCAGTCGCTCGTTCAGCCGTTTCTGGTAAAAGAAGAATGCACTTTCGAAGGTATTAGGCTCTTTCGTCAGCAGCGGTGCCCTTGATAATACCACCCCAGCTTTGACAATGTACTCCTGTTTCGACTTCCCAGAAGAAGATGCCGGCTTCTGGACTGAGACTTGCGAATTGGGTATCGTTGGAATAACTGGTGACTTGACTGCTACAGTGGCAGCTGCTGCATAATGTCGTCGGGGAGGCGATATCCTGATGATAGTTCGTAGACATAAAGAGCAGACTCGGGGATGCTGCGATAATTCTAAATTGCTTCAATCAGCTCAACGCCTTTCCAATTACTGGCTGATAAACTCACTAGTCAAGGCATAAGCCGCCCTGCTTCCTCTACTACTAGCAGTCATATCTGTTCCTCTTGCTGCGAAACACTGTGGTCCGCTCTCAGATAGCTCTTATTCTGACCACCGTCCAAAAATTAAAGTAGACCCACGTGATCATTGTTAGCTAGCGTGGTTCACGGTCAGGAACATAAACAGAATTTTCGCCATCTCATTCTGCTTTTCTTTTCTTCTCCAGACACCATATCCTTATCATCAAGACCTGTTTCATTCCAGAACGTCATGATCATTTATTGGTGTCCAGATTGAATTATCACAGGCATTTTTTCGCTAACGGAACTTTCACTTCTCTAAGAGAACCGTTAGATATGTTTCTGTGACATCTCAAGAGCTCCAATACTCTTATTTTTCAGCACACAGAGACAAAGGCCTAGTGAAGGATGATGAACGGGCGAATGACGTGACTGTCATGCATCGTGTAGAGTGTTTCTATGTGTGTTCATAGTTCTGGCTTGTTTGGGGTGGTTTCTGTCGCCGGAAGGTCACCTGAAAGTCTCTTGTCTTCCCCACGAAATACAGTTGACCTCTTTCCTCTGACATCGTGTATTGAAGCTCTCAAGTGAAATTTGTCTCATTGATCACAACCACCGATACCTTACCATAATCTTACCAACTGCCAAGAGATCCAGGAGCCAGTGAAGTGCCCCTGTTTGAGTGTTAGCAGTGTGAAGACGACGACGAAGACGGTTGTTGAACAGCAACATTGAATCTTTGTACCCTAGCTACGAGTGAGTCTAGATCAATAAGTGGTTGTACATGACCCTGCGCACGATAGGACCTTGTGCACTTTTCATTGGCTTTCTACCCTATTACTTCAACACGCGCTATCTTAAATACTAATGGAAACTCTAACTCAAGAAGTTTGGATCATCTTAGCTATTAAGGTTGTTCGATAGTCCTAAAAAGCTTAGTCGTCGTTATGCTGTAAACATCTATGCAGTTCCCGAATCTACACTTCGTCTCAGAATGAAAAGCCATCTTCCCCTCGAGCGCCGGCCAGGAAATACCAAAACGTCCGAATCAGAGGAGTAAGTGATTATTCGGAATATACTTGACCTAGATTCGAGAGTAATTGCACCCCGACTTGCCGGTGTGGAAGATATGGCAAATCTAATTCTAGAATCGCGAGGGCAGCGCGTCGGAACTCAATGGGCACAACGATTTATACCATGACAACCAGAGTTGAAGACACATTTAATCGCATTTAGGACTTCCAAAGGGCCTTGTGCGAAGATCCTGGGCTTATCAGCTCGTAGTTCCGATTTATAGAAAATATGAGGGCGAAATAAGGCCTCTTTGATTGCGATTTTTACAACTTCGACGAGACAGGGGTAATGATGGGTACAATCTGCCCTGCAATGTTTGTTACACGCGCAGATCGATATGGCAGAGGCAAGACAGAGGCAAGGCAATTTAACCAGGCAACCGGGAATGGGCTACGGCGATTGCTTGTATTGATAGCGAGGGCTGGGATGTCCCTCCCTTTTTGGTTGTTCAATGGAAGAACCATCTCGCGAATTGGTATGCTGAGGGCGGGAGTGCTGTAAGACACATAAAAGCATTTCTCTTGAACTACCTCCCCATTCGGCCACCTTACCCAGCAACTTGTTCTCGGGTGTTTTGGTGTATTGAAACGGGCGTATGGCCGGCAATTTGAGATGTTTATCAAGGCTCATATCAACCATATCACAAAGGTCGAGTTTCTCCTGGCCTTTGTAGCAGTACACGAGAAATCAATAACAGCTCAAAACGCTCGGCTGGGTTCCGTGGAGCTGGCTTAGTGCCTTTCGATCCCCAGGCTGTGATCTCTAAACTTGACATCAGGTTACGGACTCGACACCCTCTCATTCCTCCTCTGCCAACCCTGATCCTTGGGTCTCCTAGACCTCTTCTGAGTCACCGAAGCCCTTTCATAGACGAAGTGTGTTCGAAATCTAATTACTAGCTATCAAGGAAGCTCCTCAACTCCGATTTTTCAAACAGTTCAAGCGTTGGCTAAAGGTACGGAGCTATTGGCTCACCAGCTTACTCTTCTGAACGCTGAGAATCGTGCGCTTCGAGCGGCTAATGAAGCTATTAGCAAACGCCGGAGGGCTAAAAATGTTCGTGTTCGGCAAAGCGGTCGGTGTACTTACTATAGAGGACGCAACCGATATTTTGGCTCAGAAAGACCTGGAGCAAAGGCGACGCGACAAACGCCTGGAGGAGAGATATCGGAAGGCGGGAGAATCGTCTTCGCGACATTGTGGAACCTAGGGAGAGAGTAGATGTAGCTATCTTTGACATATTATTTCTGAAAAATCAATTAATTGGATTAACCTAGGTTAAGTTGGTAACGTCGGTGGGCACTGAGTCGCGCATGACACCGAGTCGCGCACTTTTCCCCTACTCTATCACTTCAAAACCTAATTAGGCAACCACAACATATTAAATTAACTAAAACTATTTGGTACCCTATAAGCTGGATATATCTTTAATTACTTGACAAGTTCGTACATGATGACCTGTTTTTTTCGCAAGTACCACAGCGCCGTCCAGCCGATTTTTCCTCGTTGTTAAAAACCTCCCCAGAACGCTTATCGCGTTGTATTTGCTCATCTACCTCCTTCCGAGCCAATAAGCCATGTGCATCCTCTACAGTAATTGCACCTCCTTGACAGATACGAGAATTTTTAGCTCTACGGCGTTTGCTAAGAGCTTCATTTGCTTTACGAAGAGTGCGGACTTCGGCAGTGACAAGAGTCAATTGGTGAGCTAACAGCTCCGTACCCTTTGCTAATGCAGCAACTGTCTTGAAAAGAGTGGTTGGCGAGCTTCCTTGATGACGAGCAATTCGATTCTTAACCAAAGTTATTTGCCAAAGAGCATCGGTTGGGTTGCGAGGGGTCTGGGAAGCCCAAGGGTCGGCACATGTAGAAGGTGGTGCAAGAGGCGTAGGAGTTCGTAACTTTACATCTAGCTTTGATAACACCACATCTGGATCGAATGGTACTAATCCGGCCCGTGGAATCCAGCCTGAGCATTTTGAACTGTAGTTGACCGTTTGTACGCCGCGTGAAAAGCCATAAAGAACTCGACCTTGGTGATACGGTTGATATGAGCCTTAATAAAAGTTTCGATTTCATGACCATACATCCGTTTAAGAACACTAAAACACCCAACGTCAAGCGGATGAGTTAGATGAGACGAATGAGGAGGTAGACAAAGAGTTATAATATTGTGCTCCTTGCAATATTCCCGAAATTTGATAGATTCGTGACTCTCATGTCCGTCTAGTACCAACATCCGATATGCCCCTTGTGTACGACCACGGGTGTGTCTGTCGAAATGCTGAATCCATTGTAAATCTGTCTCATTGTTCGTCCATCCATTACTTGTCGTTTTAATAACCCATTAGTGAGGAAGACCGCCTTCAGTGTACCAATCCATAAGATTGTTGACGCCTTGAACTAACAGAAATGGGGGGACATTCCAACATTCACTATTAACACAAACAATTGCTGTGGCCTATTGCCGATTGCCAGGCCGAACAGCTTTGCCTCTGCCACGTCGATCGGCGCGTGTGACGACCATAGCTGGGCAAATAATGCCCATCATAAAGCCTGTTTCATCGAAGTTGTAGAAATCGCAATCTCAAATCCCGTATTTCGTCCGCATGTTCTGTACCAGCCGGAATTATGGCTCAAAAACTGCAGGATTTTCGCCCAAAGCCCTTTGGAACTCGTAGACGCGATTAAAACTCGTCTTTAGCTCTGGTTGTCGTTTTATGAATCGTTGTGCCCAGCGAGTGCCGACGCGTCGCCCCCTTCGAGATTCTAGTATATGATTCGCCATATCTTCCACATCAGAGGGCCGAGGGGCAAACCCTCTAGAATCTAATTCAAGTATATGCTGAAGTATAACTCCCTCCTCTACATCGGTCAACCTATGGCAATTAGCCTGAGTTTCGCGTCGAGATGTTCGACCGGCCAATCTGTCACGTAAAGTAGTTTTGGGAACTTTGTATATTTTCGCAGCAGACCGACGGCTTAGTTTTCTGGACGATCGAATAGCTTCGATAGCCAGAATGATTCGAGCTTCTTGGGTTTGAATTTCCATTTAGAATTGTTATGAAAACGCGTGTTGAAACCAATAGGTAGTAAACTTAGGGAAAGTGCGCGACTCGGTGTCAAGCGCGACTGTGTATCCACCCACGTTAGTTGTTGGCTTATTAATGTTTGAAAGTTAATGCCAAGGAAAATGCTCAGGGCCTATGACTTATGTTAAAGTTAATGAAACTCCCTGTGCTTAAGAGAAGCACGATTTCGTTTTCCATCATTCGTACCTTCTGCCCGTGACCAGCAATATCCCGAGACTAGCCATCATGAAGCTCACCACACTGGTTAGTCTCATGGCCCTCTGTCTTTCCCCCGTCAACGGTCAGGATGCTACAACGGAACCAGGCTACGACACCTGCTTCACCACTCTCCCCTCGAACAGCACCTTCTCCTTCGGCACCCACTACGCCGTCCTAAATCTCGATCTCATCACCGGGCTCGTCGGTGCCATCAACACTACCGCCTCCGGGCAACTGTTTATTTCCAGCATCGCCACCTGGATCGCCGCCGTTCACGCTCAATCGCCTCCCCCGCTCTCCATCTTCACCCGTATTTATTTCTCAAACGCTTATCGTCCTGAGATCGGTCCCACCACACCGTTTGGCATAACAGTGGCGAGTCTGGGGAATGCAACCAGTGAAAGCCCGCAGAGTCAGCTTTACCCGTCGTTTGTGCCGAGCGAGATGGATGTCGTGTTGCAGAAGAGCAGGTACTATGCTGGTGCTGGGAACGGGCTGGAGGAGATCTTGTCGAGTCAGCGGATTGATACTGTGATCTTAGTCAGTATTCCCCTTTCCGAGAACTGTTGTTTTGAACAGAATTGATCAGTGGAATAGTCTGGTATCCGTACCTCTGGTGTGATTCTGAGCACGGCATACAGACTGTTCGATTTGAACTACAATGTCTATGTTATCACCAACAATACGATTGAGACGCCGAGTGATTCACCAGGTATTGACGCTGCCATTAAGCAGGGTATCTTGCCGAAGTTTCCGGCGAATGTTATCACGCTTGAGCAGGCCATTGCGGCGTTGAACAGGTCTGGGCCTGCTGTCTACTAAGATTCCAGCCAGGGCGTGTAATCATTGTATCCTACCTGTGTTTAAATCCAACACTGCTACCACTGAAGTATATAAGGTTATAGCGAAGGCTCGATCTCTTCCGCGAAAGTCCCAATTACAGACTCTACTATAGATATGTCCAGTGAGCCGATCGGTCATCACGTAATTGTGATACCTTAGCAAATAATCGGCCCAAGTTTATACATTTCCATCGTAGGCTCGGCGCGAACGATTTATCCTCCTTCGAAAGGCGCGGAAATATTGCCAGTACCTTTTCGACCGTGGGCAATTTTCGATCAGCAGACCTCGCACGTGAGGCGCAAGTCGTACAAAAGTTATAGCTAATCACTGCAGATGAAGATAAACGTTTTCGACCTGAAGTAACTAAGTTGATATACAGTATGTACACACAAAAACACCTTCGCAAGACCAGGCAAAAAGTAATAGAGTAACAATCAACGCCAAAATCTTCTATATATTGCGCTTCGCTCGTGACAGTTTCTCCCAGTACTCCTCATCCAAACACCATTTGAAATGCCCGGGTATCTAGATAGTCGTAGTAATGCGCCTCGCCAATTCTTTCCGATTCCTCCCAAAATGTACGCCGATGATTATTAAGCCGTCGATCATGTTTCCATATGTTCAGTTTTCAGACATTGTCACGTCTTCAGAGATTTTATAGCTGTGGCGACTTCTGTAGCTGCTATTTTCTCCCACGTGAATCTGTCTGAGTTTTCGGTTTCGCAGTCTTCGGTCACTATATCATATAGCTTCCTCGAGACGTCGCGGTTGATGGCGGCGTATTGTTCTTTCGTGATTTCGGCGCCCTTCCAGTGAGGCGATAGAGCGTTCTTGACAATTTTGTTGATGCCTTCCTTGGCTTCGGTACTCATGTGTGCTCGAGCGGGAGATAGTGCCTGCGGGGAATGGATGTGGTAGCTTGGCCGTCGTGGCTGCGGCTGTCTAAGCTCCAGGACGGGGTGATCGGGTACAGTTTTCTCGATATTCTCTAATGGAAAGCGATGTGTGGAATAATCGGGTACTGAGTTGTTCGGTCGGATACTGGATGAGAGCGGAGCAGGGGATCCAGATCTCTTTCTCATCTGTGGTGGCGGTGTCATCGGCATGGAGCGGGGCGAGTGCTGACGAGATGATGGCGGTGACGGGGATGCGTCAGGTGAAGAGTATCCTGTAGAGGGACTGGTGACGCAGTTTATATGTTGTAGGAGACCCCCAACGCTAGTTCTCGCAGATTCGTCGTCGGAGGTGACAGTCTCAACCTCTTTCAGCAGCGAAGACAAGAACGAAGGCTCACCGCTTGTGTCGATCATAGGTCGAGAAAAGCTGCCCAAGTTGTGATTGGCCTGAGTCGTTATGTAATTTGTGGCTGCTGGCTGAGGAACTGCTGCAGTAGCATCCATGACTCTTCGAGTGCGAGGACGCTTCAATTTACGCTCAGGCTCTGCCGATGAAGCACTGGCAGCAGGCGATCCGCCAGGTGAAGTCGTCCTCGATACTGATGTGCGCTTTCTGGTTATTCTAGTGTTGGTTGTTGACGTGTTCTCGAGTTCTTGAGCCCTCTCCAATGCCCCCCATGCTCTAGTCACTTCAGGTGCCTCTACAGGTATTGGTGGTGTTCGCCTGCGCAGTATGGGTGCCGACTCCCGAAATACTCTACCAGCCCCTTGGCGCTCGGCGATGTTGAAGCGTCTTTGCCATTGTGCGAATTCCGCTCGCTCACCTGCAGTGCGAGATTGATGCCGCCTATAGTTAGACATATTCTCTTCGTCATCGTCTGAGAAGTCAAGGTCCACGCCAGCCACACTGTGGACGGTACTGCTGATTGTTCCCCAAACGCCGGCCCAGTCATTGACTCTCATTCTCTGCCGGCTCTGGAGTATTGAGGCACGAGTTCTAGGGTGGTCTCCATGTACTCGTCGTGGTCGATAGTGCATCGCCGTTTCATCGTCGGTGCATATTGGGCAGAACCAGCTATTACCGGACGGTATTCCATCAAGTTCTAAGCAGTATGTGTGGTACCCGACCTGGCAGCCTTCGCAGACGAGGAGAAGCTCTGGATCTTCATGGGATTCACATACGAGGCATTCCATGCTCGTATCGTAATCCTCCTCATCATTGTCGTCGATCCACGCTGCAGGATCAAACTCAACGACCTGCTTTTTATCTTCGACATCGTATTCGGAAAGTACAGTGCCTGGTTTAGTCGAGTTAGCATGGATGCCTTTCAGTGAAACACCTAGGTACCTTCCGCCGACTGCTGAAGGATTATTGGGGGAAGATGCGGCCGCTGAGGCACACGTAGGACCCCCAAGGCTTCCAGCAGTTGAAAGCTGAGGCGGTACAGCTCAGAGAAGTAGCAGGCAGATTCTCATATACTTCAAGACTTACCTCCAACTTTGCCTAGTACTTCGACTTGATTGAATATATGACGACATATTGGACAACTATTTGCCTTTTGAGCCCACTGTCTTAAACATTCATCATGTAGAACATGATTACAAGGTTTAATCAGGGCAATATTCTGGTGCTCATGGTCTCGTTTGGATGTTGTTGTTGTTGTGGTACTGGTAGTGGTAGTGGTAGATTTGGACAGGCCCGCCACTGATCCCGCATCTTGGAGATCATTTGGGTCGTCAGGAACAAGTACATCCAACTCCTCCATGCAGATAATGCACGAATCTGCCATTTTGGCGAACAGTTTTTCGAAAGTTGGTGTCGATCTGAAAAGAAGAAGTCATGAAAATGGTTTTAGTGTTTTGGTGGTGAATTATTTGAGGGTAGAGGTCGCTGTTGTTGGCTGATGTGGGATTTGATTAATGGACAGTATTGTAATTGGGAGAAAGAACAAGAGGCAGCTGGATCCTCGAAGCACAGCGTTACGGGTAAGCTAGCGAGCCTAACCGGAAACGAGTGAATAATCCTTGGTCCGCCAATGACACTTCAATGATGACTGCCCCTCAGCCCCTCTATTTCAAAGGTGAGAGAGAACAGATAGCGGTCAGTACCTCCCTACTGAATAGGCCGCTTCCGCCTAACGGTTTCAAGGAACAGGACAGGACCAGATGGTAGGCTGAAATGGCTGGTCCATGTGGAAGTGTTTTCAGGCCTTGATTCATGGCAGGCTGTTTTCTGTAATTTTCTCCGTAGATATGAAAGACTGTAACTTCGGCCACTTCAAGGTGGTAACTGCAGTCCGCGTGACACTAATGAAAGTTGTCAGGAGCTTTCCGCAGCTGGAGATGTGACAATGGAACCTTTCTGATTAATAAGGTGACTCCTGACTAGGGGGGATCCTGGCCAACGTGATTGCTCTGCGCTACAGAGACGACGAAAGCGCAGTTTAATGGACTTGCAATTTGGTCCTAGACAATCGATGAAGACAAGGATTGAAATCCACGGCAGTGCAGTGAATCACCAGGGATACGGACAGCGCCTCGCTAAGCGTACAGTGAGTCTCGCTCATGTGAACCCGAAGTTATAAAATGAGGCGACGTAAGGCAGTCGTCAGCATGTATGCTGCGTGTCTCATGCAGCTTGTAACTTCGTGGACCATGAGACTTTTCGAAGCAATCCCGGATCCTCATACTGCCTGCGATTGTCAAGTGGCATGATCATTAATCGTCTGGACAGGTTAATGACCAGAAATCCACCGACTGCAGCTGTGTCCCTTCCACTACAATACCATCCAGTCTTTGGATTCTCGACATGAACGGTGATTCGGAAGAGGGACTCCGCAAACGCTGAGAATTGGTGTCAGTTATCTTCTGAGCATGCCTCCCATAGCTTGTCTATCCTTCACCGTTGAACATCTTTTCAAACTTTACGAGGATGATCCAAGGAAATCGTGGTTCGAAACGTAAACGCGCATTTAGTGGGCCTTTGCTTTTTGAAGTTGCTTTTTTTCATTCAGGCGTCATCAATGAGCGACGTCCATATTGATCTCCTCTGTATGAAGGCCCGTCCCAAGCACCAGCAAAATGCATCCGTAAAGCAAACCCCTTCCCAAGCCATCTAAACCTCAGCAATCTCCCTCAATCGTCTAAGCGTCGATCTCATGGCAGCGGCGGCAGGTGTGCTGTCCCAGTATGTTAGCATCTCATCATCCCAGTCGTGGTTGTCAATATGTAAGGTCCCCCGTGATGACATCCACAAGATTCGAGTTTCGATTCAACGTACGATAGGGTGTATGCTCCTCCGGCAACGGTCTTCTTGCATGCCTTGCAGTCCCAGATTCCAACAGAGTGTCTCTTCACGGTGGTCTTTCCGCAGAAGGTGCAAACATATCGGGCGTGTTGTGTGATTTCCATCTTCTTGACCTGCTTACGGAGGGAGGCGCCGTATCTGGAGAATTGATCCGTTAGCACTGGCATATATTCCTTCCGTCTGCTCCAGGTCCAGAACAATCCGTATTTGACCTCAAATTCTGCTTTCAATGAATTGCGACACTTTATTCTTTCCGCCATGCTTCCACCGCATCCCAGGACTGGAGATTCTCTACATACCTGGTACCGTATTTACCGGTGACACCGACCTTCTTGGTTCTTTTGGTCATCTTTGCGGTTGTCGGCGGTGATGATGTGAATTGTTGTTAAAAGGTCAGATATTTGTTCGACTGCACGACGAGGTTAGAATTTTGGGTAGTGCGGATTAGACGAACGAATGTGGGCCTTGTGAGCCGTCGATCACGTGTCAGTATGTTATCTTCTCCGCAGGCATCAACTGATTGACATATATTATAACACCTATTGAGAAGTCCGATTTAAGAATACTTTACAGTGAATCATATGTTAGAATTCAGACACTGAGCTTCTAACCTTCTTCAATATTCCAACATGTCAAGCCGCCAGTATGATATTGTGGTATTCGGCCTAGGCTACACAGGTACTTTGTCAGACTATCAAAAAGACATGGCGCTAAGTAAGCATAGGAAATCTGACAGCTGAACATATTGCCCAATCTCTTCCGATTGATCTAAAATGGGCTTTGGCTGGGCGAACAGAAAGTAAATTGCGAGCTGTTGCAGAAGAACTCAAGTTTCTGAATCCTGATCGCATCCAACCTGGTAAGTACTACGTGCACTTTTGTTCATCGGCTCACTCATGTGTTTAATATCTTTGGTAACGATGTAAGCGAGTGATGCTCTATCTGTTGGCTGATTGAGTACTCATCAGGTTGGGAGGGCTGAACTTCATTCATCTTTACCTATTTCATCTCCAGTGAACTCTACCTGCGTATGCTGACTCGAACAAGGAATCGAGATATGCAACCTGAACGATGCCGACCTTTCTGCACTAGCCAAGAAGACTAAGCTCATGATAGCTACTGTCGGTCCCTACGGCCGCCACGGTGAGCATGCCTTCAAAGCCTGTGCTGAGAATGGCACTCACTACCTCGATGTTACCGGTGAAATCCCCTTCGTCGCCGACATGATCAGGAAGTATGAGAGATCCGCGAAAGCTAGCGGGAGCATCATGTTTTCCCAAATCGGCATTGAATCAGGCCCACCGGATCTTATTGCTTGGTCTCTAGTTGAGAGCATCAAAAAGAGATTTTCAGCTCCTACTGGTGAGGTTGTTGTTTGTCTGCATGATATATCGTACGTTCGAAACACTCTTCTACCAGAAAATACACACTGACTGAATATAGAGCCAAACCATCAGGAGGAACCCTATCGTCGGCACTCTCCTTTATGGAAAACTTCACCCTCAAGCAAATCAAGGAGTCAATGATTCCCTACGCCATCTCCCCTGCGTCTGGTCCCAAAGTCCCCTCCCCAATCTCATGGACCACCAAAATATTCGGTATTCGTGCAGTTCGTGACCTCGGAATTCTTACCACTGCTATTCAAGCATCTAGTGACGTAGCAATTGTCCAGCGCAGCTGGGGCTTCCTTAACTACGGACCAAAGTTTCAGTATCATGAATACATGAAGAGCCGCAACTATCTCACCGGCATCCTCACGCATTTCGCCATCTTGGCTGGTGGTATCATCCTCGCCATTCCCTTTTTGCGGAATACCGCGAAGCGTTTTGTCGTGCAGCCGGGCCATGGCCCAACGAAAGAGGAAAGCAGCAGAGAACGATTTGAGTTCCGCGGTATCGGGACTCCGGATGTTCCAGGGCAAGCTCCTGCACGAGCTTATTGTAAATTCTCTTATCAGGGATCGCTTTATACCTGTACGTTGATCTAGGCCTGCTGATAAACAACGCTAATGTAGAATCAGATACTGGGATCTCATTGGCAGAGGCTGCCATATCGATTCTCCGTGATGATCACAAGCTAGGAGGAGGAATCTACACACCTGCTGTTCTTGGGCAACAGTTCGTTGATCGTCTTCAAGCGAATGGTGTCAAGATTGAGAATGGCTTTTACGAGGACTAGATGAGATGCATGACAGGTTATGGTCTTCAAGAGTATAAATAGGGTCGGTAAGGACAACTGACAACCATGGTTGATCCATTTGCAATGTGGGCTACTTTGACAGTAGGCTTTTTTAGCGCTTAGCTGTTAAAAGCAATCGATGTGGTTTTATGTTGCTTGAAAATTTACAATAGTTACTGATTGCCAAAGTAATGGAGCAGTGGCTCATAATTATTCAGACACCAACACACTACTTGCAACCATGTGTCTGCAGCGATCCTAAGGCTATCAACTTCCTGAGCAACAGGCTCTTGTGTATCTGGCACATGGGAAGTAAAAATAAATAGGGACCAGTACTGACCTACTCAGGCTTGTGCATTTTCTACTTGTACCATCTGCGACCTTTGGCTAGTCCTATGCCTAGGGAAAAAGCTTGGATAGGGAACCAGGCCATGTCCAGAGTCCGTTTAGTGCGTACCTCCACCACTTCGCAATTACCCATCGATTCTCTAGACAATACTATTACGACTACCTCCAGATCATCTTTTTCAAAGCGAAGTCAACCCTGACGTCCTCGGTGACAAAGCTGGCCAGTTTCTCCTTTCCTGCTACGCCAGTCTGATTCAAAAGACTCGTCTTAATAAAACAGACAGCATGTCGGATTCTCCAGCTAGTAGCAATCCATATTAATCCAAGTCGTCCTGGACTGCATCTACCGATTGAGATCAGTGCCAGTCTTCATGCCCATCATGATGGTTCGCAGTTTTATCGATAATGTAAGACCATGTCTATATGTGCCAGTGCTGGGCCGGATGATCATCACGTTTCGATCGTTCGTTCCAGTCGACCGAAAATCTTTGCCCGATTCTGCTGCTAGATGGTGTCGCTAGAGCTAGCTATAGCTATATGGATCTAGCAGGTGAAACTAGATCAAGGCAGTATGCAATTGGCGGAAATCCTCGGGTTTTGATAATGGCCTTCATTTCTCGTCATCTACCATAAGATGCAGCAACTGTAGCTAGTTGCAGCCAGACAGTTATTACTTTGCTATACTTCGACATCAAACCACACAGCACACTCCCTTTTGTTCTTCCTATCACCATATGCTCAAATGTTTTCAAGCACGCTAGATTCCTCCCTACAACGTACTAATTCATATATCTGTCAAGAAAAAAAAGGTCAAGGAAAACAAGCCTGCCAGGCTAGTCTTTTAAAAGAAATCGTGGCAAGTGTACAGCGTGGTTCGAAGAAGATAACTGTGCAAGACGTGGTACCTAACACGCTTCCCCGTCCCATGCAAAACGAACTCTGCAAATCCGTGAATGAACTCCTATTTTTTGATCGTACAATTCGAAGTGTAGGCCTTTATAGCGGAATAAAGATATGTCAAATAATGACTACTTTTCGAAAACACGCAGCTGGCTCAGTGGTTCTGCTCATCTCTGCATCATGTTAGCAAGTTGGGAATGTGGATACTGTTGGTATAAAATACCCGACCTCGGCGTCCGTTGACCGGCTGCTCCTGTGCAATATAACCGCCTTGCATCTGGCTGACTCCTCCCATACCATTCATCCCGTAACCATAGGCACCTATTGGCATTCCCATGTTAGTGAATCCTGGCGGAGCACCAAAGGGCTGCATTGGGGCACCATTCATCTGTTGCTGAGGTGGTTGAATCGGAGAATTACGGTACTGATCTACTGGGCTTTGGTTGTTACCATACCCTCCGAAGCCGCCTTGTATGCTGGGGTAATATTGGTTCATCGATGGTGCAGCACGGGCTAGAAGCTGTTGCTGGTATTGTAGCTGTTGCATGCTGATAGGTGCAATTGGAGCTTGAGGGAAGACTCCGTAGCCAGCACTCTGACCGAAGCCCGCTAGGTTTGAGTCCATACTATCTGTGCGTTGCATACCAAGACCCATGTCGAATTGTGATTGAGGGACTTGATATGGGAACTGGTTGTTGTACTGTGGATGAGGCAGATGGCCATTGGCTTGGCTATGGTTCGATCCAGGCCTGATGCGCTCAGCTGAAGGGTGATCGCGGCTTGAACCAGTGCTACCAGTGCGAGTTGACAGTCCTACTTCATCCATGAGTCGCTTGTAACCTTGAGCTGGTTGGGCCTTCAGCCTAACAAGAACATTGCGAATGTTCACTACTACTTGTGGGCGAATGTTTTCATCGAAAAATGGAGTAGTCAGGACCTTGAAGATGAGTGTTGCCCCACAGACATGATCTGCCAGAATAGCTTCAAGAGTTTCATCATTGGGGGAGAAAAATAGTGCCTGAAGTACGACATCGCGAGCATCGGCCTCAAGCTTTTGGTTGATGACTTTGAGAACAGTGAGATAAGCGACCTTGTGTGTGCACAGGTGGACTAGGTGTGGTACTAGCTGAGGCGCAAGCACAGTACGGCGATTAGGGAATGTGCATGTGTCCAGGAACCAGGTAAGGAGCAGAGCTCCATTTGCGTTTGTAGCCAGTTGAACACTGTGTAGTGCGATGGCAGCTGCGAGCATTCTTTGTTGCTCCTTGGTCGAATGGTGACTTTCTAGACAAGCTCGCATAGCTCTAGCTCCGAATCTACCCTGTGCAATCTCCCACATTTGGCTGAGCATAGCCTCGAAGATAAAGTCGTTGAACGGAGCTCCGAATTTCAGGCAGCATTGCAATACATAGTTGCCGTATTGGTCCAAGAAGAGCGGAACGGTATACGGGTGCAAGTTCGAGACAATCATGGATAGTTGCTTAGGGTTCTTGCAGACATCAATGATCTATACGGTAATCAGTCTTGCAAACATGAATTGAGATGATAATCTCATACCTTTTGAGCTGCCCATGTGCCGTTCTTGTGAATACCAATCTCAGCCATGTGAGGTGTGATCTCGGTCAACATAGCATCTCTCATATCATCTGAGCAATGCTCAAAGAGCTTCTGCACGACAGTATTACCCAGGTAATCAGATGAGAGCTCAGCAATTTCAGGTAACATGTCAATAGCAATGCCTTCAATCTCAGCTTGCGTCCAGCTTTGGTTATCGATACGTTTTCTGATGTCTCGAAGCTTTGGGGCGTCATGGACTCTGTTGTGGGCTGGCTCCTGAATTGGCGGGATCTCAGATTGGAACTTGTTATAGGTGATGGCTTGTTGAAGACTGTGTGCAATCTTGGCCTTGTCATTATCCAAAGCACCAAAGTCGGTTACGATAGCCATGATGTCGTCCTTCAAGTCGGCGAGCGTTGCTGTCTTCGGTGGAGCAGTACCAGGTCGAGAAATACCACCTGTGGTAGCACCGTTGATATTCAACCCATGGGTTCCATTCTCGTGACCTTTTGAAAATGGGTCGGGGCTTGGAGATGGGAAAGCACCGTCATGACTCGGTGAAATAGATGGAGAAGGTGGTTTGGCATAGTTGATCCGGACCGGACCTGCACCAGGGAAGATCTCCTTTCCATTCATCATTGTCTTAGCTGAAATTGCACTATCTAAGCGTTCGAAGTTGACAAAGCCACAGTTTTTGTGAGTGAGCACACGGGCAGAAGTAACAGTTCCGTGAGATTTGAACAACTCCTGGAGTGTCGAAACCGTGGTAGAAGATGGAATGCTACCAAGCCATAGAGCTCTAGTAGGACCTTCGAGGTTGTCATCGGGATTGAGGTGACCGTCGTTTCTGCTGTTCGATCGTCCCAGGCTCATCGCAGCCACAGCATCTGGAAGATCCTCGTACCCTGGAGACTCGGTCATTTCCATCTCGGAAACGTTGATGCTACTGTCAAGACGGGATGTGGTTGGGTAGTAGTTTCGGAGAAGTCGAGAAGCTGGCGATTCTAAAACGCCAGCAGTCCTCGCCCGGGGTCTGTTCGACGATGCCTGGTTGGCAAACGCCTGGACTGCGAGATTATGTTGCTGAATAGCAGCATTTGTAGCAGCAAGCTGGAGATGCAGTTGTGCTTGCTGGGCTTCATATGGAGTCATTTGACCACTGCTGGTTCCATACTCTTCATCGTCCTCATCCTGAGCATATTTCTCCTTAGCATTGACAGAGTATGATCGGAATCGATTCGCCTGCTTTTGGAGATCTGCGAGATTCGCCAAGTACGAGTTTGATGCCAATTGAGCTCTAGCAGGTTGCGGGGTATCTGCCAGTCCGAGATAGTCCAGGGTCCGCATTTGCAGATCTGTTTCTCCATTTTCTTTCGAGAAGGCTGACTGTGCTGGCGAGCTTGGGCCGTTGGATCCTTGACTTTGTATGCTTGCCAATGTTGATGTACGTTCTCTTCCTGACGCCCAGTTTGTGGAGAATACAGAAGGGCCAAATGGACCGCTCTGCTGCGAGAACTGGCTTCTTTGAGGCATTGATCCTGCTCGCAAGCGAGATAGATCGCCAATTTGAACTAGACTTGGAGACGAGTTCTTGAATGGACTTGGAGATGGTGTTGGGCGAGAAGTCTTTGGTATCAGTGGAGCTAGTGGCGTAATTCCTAGGCCTCCGAGATCATTTCCACCTGGAGAAAATCGGGATGGGACTGTGCCAGCTCGTGCACGTCGAGTCTGTGGTAGGCTTTCTGGCGTAGGCAGATGAGACAAGTCAGGGAAGCCGTCAGTAGGCGATTCGGGAATGTTCTCACGGAGAGGAGTGGATCCTCCGCTTGTAGGAGGCCCCCAAGCTCCAAGCGGTAGACCTTCTTGTGCTTGGATTTCGCGAGCTCTGTTAGCCAAAGTGTTAGCCAGGTGAATAGCAGCTTCAAGTTATGTGACCGTACCGCTTAGAGAATATTCTACTAGCATTGCTACCAAGCTGGTCATGCGATGGAGAGCCAGCCCCCGATCGTGTGTTTCCAGACATCTTGCCTGCAGAGTTGAGACCGCCTGGCAGACCAAACGGTGACCGCAAAGAGTTTCCACTGGACGCTTCGGTGGGTGATGTATTTGCCGTCGAAGACCCTGATCGAGGAGGATTCCCACCAGATTGCGGCAGATATCCAAGAGTGAGATGATCAGATCTCGAAGATGGCATTATAGATTATCTGTCCGCCCAAAATTGCTCTCGTATCTTGAGAAGATGGCAGGATTATAGTGAAGTACTTCGCCCAGTACCAGTTATATATGACTTGCCAGTGAGTTGCAATCTTTGGCAGATTTGGCGGCAGCAGCAATAGTATGCTGGAAGCGTGGTTGTTGATTTTTCGGACCACCTATCAAATATTTGATCAAGGACAGTGTTGGTAGGTTGAGGCATACGATATTGGCTGGTGGTGGATTAAAAGAGCCAATGTCTGCGCTGTGTGATACGCTATTGACAGCAGGCTGGCAGAAGAAGTTCTGTATTGACTAATGGTTGTGTAATCCGACTGTGTTCGGGTGTCGTGAAGCACAAGGGGTTGAAAATCTTTACTGTGCTTGTATTAAGCGTTTTGACAGGATTGAGATCAACAGGATAGCTCAATATACATGCTTCATTAATACAGAAAGAAATGGATGATGTGAAGGTGATAATGGGGTAGTCAAGTTGGATGTGGTGAGGACAGGGAGGGAAGAGGAGGGACGTAAGTGGGTGAGGTGATGAAATGTGGTTTGTGAAGGTTGCCCTGAAACACGCAGGCTTAACTTGGGTGGGAACTGGGGGGCAAGCGCAGGGCAAGGTGAGGCTAGCAGGCTGGCAAGCAAGTTAATAATGCCTCGTCCGAAATATTTATACCTGAGTACAAAAACCAATGAGAATCAACAAACTCGAATCTCACTCACTGTTTACTTATCACACTTCAGCAATGGTTCTGGCAATTGAATGATAGTAGCATTCATTGTTTAAAACAACGATACATCCTGGTGAATAGCCAGGACTCACCAAACGTCAATGCCAGCCAGCTCCATCTCCATCTCCTCCCAAAAACAAGTATAGGCAACCAACTGGACGCAAACAAACACTTGTCATCACAATTCTCGGGACGACGATCCAAGGCTGATCAATGGCTCTGCTCTATACAATTACTCCAAAGATGGTCTGGAACTCTACCATGTGTATAGGGGACGGTTTACGGTGAGATTGATGTACACTGTACGCTGCCAAATAGTTACATATGTTAACTAATTAACTTAAGCTGGGTAAAGTACCGTACCTACGTAAACTACCTTAGCTTGAGTAACGTACCTGACAGGCCATCAGAGGAGCTAGTGGATCAGCGGCCACCCTACCATACACTTCAAATTTATTTTATTCAACAACCACGCCGCCAAATGGCGAATACTGAAGGCAGAATCGCACTTACACTTGATAGCTATCAAAAGAATCAGGTTTCAACCCTAAAAGCCACCGCACACGCATACAATGTCCCACCGACGACCTTAACCCGCAGGTATAAAGTGACCGCCCCCTCTAAGCCTGATTCTCTTCCTGCCTGGAATCTCAAACTTAGTCAAACCGAAGAAACTACGCTTATCCAATGGATACTACATTTGGATACGCGTGGCATAAGTCCTACACAATCCTTGGTTCACGAAATGGCTGAGTTATAGCTTGCGGAACGCGTCCAAGTCACGTAAGTTTTCCCCTCTAAACTCGACCAGCGATGGATCTACCGGTTTATAAAAACGACATTCTGAACTCAAAACAAGCTATAATCGAAAGTACGGCTACCAGCGAGCCAAATGCGATGTTCCTGAGGTTGTCTGGGCCTGGTTTTTCCTTGTGCGAAATACAATAGCCAAATATTGGATTACGGTTGACGATATATACAACTTTGACGAGAATGGCTTTCAGATGGGAGTAATTACAACAGCCAAGGCTGTTACGCCCGGAGATAGGCTCGTTCGGATGCATTTCAGCTTGGAAATCGCAAATGGCAAGTGTTACTGAGTATATAAACGCTACAGAGTGGAGTCTTCCTCCTTATATCATTTTCAAGGACCAGCCAACTTGGTTGGTACGAGAGCTTACCTCCTGATTGGAGAGTTGCGGTAACTGAAAATGGCTGGGCGACAGAGGCAATAGGCTTGATTTGGCTACACAGGCTCTCTGAGGCATATACGGAATGCTGTAAGGTTGGGCGATATCGACTCTTGATACTCGACGGTCATGGGAGTCATTTTACGGCTGAAGTCGACCGGTACCGTGCAAAGCACGATATCGTTGTGCTATGCATACTGTAGCATCATCTTGCCTGCTTCAGCCTCTCGGTGCAGCTTGCTTTGCGGTCCTTGAGCATTCGTACAGGATGATCATTCAAGAACAAATGCGGCTTGGCATTAACCATATTGATAAAAACGATTTTCTGGAGCCATATCTACAGGCGCGTGCAGCTAAATAAAGCTCAAGTACGATTCAGAACAGATTTAAAGCAACTGGTCCAGTACCTTTCAAGCCGGACGAAATATTATCACGGCGACATATTCAATTACAAACACCGTCACCTGTCCAGTCTACCCTAGGGGCTATTGACCCTTAAATTCCTGAAATCATTCACAATACTGCGCAGCTTGACCTTTAAACTCAGGTAATTCAGAGTCTAATTCACTACTGTTCACAAAGTCCTAGCCTTACTATTCAAGCTTTAAACCAGCTTATTAAGGGCTGCCAAATGGGCATGTAAAGTGCAACAATCTAGTGGCTGAAAACAAGAAACTGAGAGCTGCAAATGAGAAGGTAAAGAAGAATACACTAACAAGTCGTATGTAGGTAAAGGAGCAGTATAAAGTACTCAGGAGCTCCAGGAAGCTCCAGGGGAATAGAAAATAGGGTATAAGGTAGTATCCAAGTGGTTGAGCAGCCAAGACAGCCTAGACCTTCACGTGCTCCACGAATGTGTAGTGTTTGTAGATCACTAGACCACACTGCTCGTACTTGTCTGAAGCGACAATTTATCTGTCAAACTGAAGTTAAGATATTTGAATTGGTGGTTGTTGAATAATATCAATTTGAAGTGCAAGAGGGGCTTTCAGGATTCTGTGCGCACCCCGGCCCCCCCCCCAAAAAAAAGACACTAAAATCAACAAACTGGTATTGCTATACAAAAAATACAGTTGTACTACCAAATCACCACTTATTTCCACGAATTGGGCCACCTTTCTTTCGATCATACTAGCTCTGCGCATCTAGGCAAATCTGTTCTACCATGATGTTTTGGATATTCCTTGCTCTCTTATACTGCTGCGCAAGCTCTTCTTTGCGCACACCGTGAGAAGGCTCACTTGTAAAAGCCATGATTTATCGTTAATACTGCGCATAGATTCTACTGCACTATAATATATAGGTAGCAGCTTCTCTACGTAGTACTTTTGTGTCACAGCATTGCCTTGTACCTTCTCTTCTACTGCGTGTGGCTTTCCTGCCTCAGATTCTTGTATACGTAGCTTATATTCCTCCTCTGTTTCAGTTGTAGGACAACGCTGCGGCCGTAAAGGGTAAGGACTAGGCTCTATTGTATCTTGCAAATCGTTCTCGTCGTTATAGAAGGTAAGCTCTTATGCCTTTCCTCACCAAGAGATCCAAGCTGCAATATGAAATCGTACACCTTTTAAAGGAGGCCGTTCTTCAATATTTTCAGGCAAATATCTTGTTCCTAGCTCACAGAGTACTGTACCTTGCATTTGCGAATAGGCTCTACATGTGCTTCATTGGTATAGACGATATGATCGAAGAAACTAAAGGGGTGGTAGATATGCTGTTCACCGTACGATACCCTATCATCTTTGTTTTTAGCTTGAATAACCTTCTCATTAAAGGCACAAAGGTATCTCCCTCCTTCTGTATGCTCCTTGGTATTCCTTTGCAATTGGCTTGTTTTGACAGGTAGTTTGTAGTATGCGATGTGAGCTTCGTAAGGCTGTTTGCGAACAGGATTTGACGGTGAAACCAACATCTTGCACATCTGCCTTGTAACGCGGGACTTGCCTCCAAGAGCCAGGGCAAAGCCTCCTCTTTGCATCCATAACACGTTCTAGGTGCTACGCCTTTCACCTGCGACTTGTAGCTTCTGCAATCTTAGAGTCCTTTGAAACCGATCGTAGGGAGCGACAATCCTTAGGATTTGTCAATGCGTCAAAGAATCTACGTCTCCGTGTAGTTATAGCTTCTCTATTAGCAAGAGGAGCAGGAGATGGTGTTCTTAAGGGCTGCGTACATGTTGGCGGTGCTATAGCTAAGCTGATGTGTATTGTTTATATGCAAGGAAAAGTCACGATTCTTAGTTTTCAGTGTTTTTGGGGTGCGCACAGAATCCTGACAACCACCCCTGTCGAGTGTATGGTAGGGTGGTTGCTGATCCACTAGCCCGTCAGGCAGGTTAGTTGATGCTATTTTGGCAAGCAATTTTCGCCAGGGTCGCAAGGCACAGCATTGACAAGCCCAATGGCAAAGGTTTTCGAAGTCACTCACCCACCACCTACCATTCGAGCAAGTGCTGATGGCCAAGAATTGGTTTTGTTTTGACATCTACAAGCCTCCTCGTAGTTCTCACTTGGAAAACAGGCCACGCTAACCAATGAGAAGAGCATTTCGCATTATCACCTGTTCCACAGGACCTGAGCAGCATGTAACCACAATACTCGTACGTGGAAATTTCTGTGGACGAGCTGCGTCAGATGTGGAGGAGAATGTGTTCATCCTCTATTGAAATGGGAATCCTGGAATCCTGGACGCCCATACTCCTGTCTAACCTGTCACTACTTCTTTATAGAGCTTGGGCAACTTCAGCTTACAGGAACAACTCGGCTTGATCTCGTATCAACGGAATAATTTGACGAGACGACATGTGGGTCTTTAGAAACATTGTGACGCAAGCAAATGCTGGGAGTATCGAGGTTCAGCAACGGGTCATCTCGCAGCCACCAACACCGATTGCTGGCCCAAAAAGCATGGCGCCCCTGTGGCAGAGCCAAGTACTGTTTCATGTTTCCTACCTGCCCACCAGCGTTGCATCAATCGGAAGCTATGGCCTGGAGCAGTCTATGTGGCATACATGTAGTGTACGAAAGTGAGAGCCGGGGTCTGTGGCCCTACATATCTTCTATTCTCAGATATGCATATCACATCTGGTCTCTCTTCTCAAGATCTGCTTGTAGCAAGGAAGATCGCAACGTGGGTCGATTTTCGTCAATGCGGTCGATGCATGCGTTGAGTGTGCTCTTGGAAATGCATCGAAGCTCGAGATACAAGATCATGTAAAGCACTGAAGCTGTACAGCTGTCCAGCTGCCCCAAGACCTACCGTCTCTTCGACGGACCATTGTGCGTTTGGGGAGTCAGTTCTATTTTAGTACATGGGAGATGCTCAAATAATACCTGGTTGATCATCCCAAGTCACCTCACTTCCAGGTTGAACTGCAAGTCTCTGAAATCACATGACCATGTGTTTGACAGTTCAATGGTCTGAGTCATCAAAATGATGCTCTGCTCAAACTGTTACATGGAAATACACAGTGTATTGAGTCCCTCAGATATTTACGTCGTTGGGTAGGTCGAAGATGTTGTGTCTCTGCAACGAGCTTTAAAGCGAATGCCAAGGTGCATTTCAGCCGCAACAAAACTTGAAACTTGGGAAACCATAGTCTTGGCGCTACACGTCTTGAGACTTCCCAAATGGTCTTCCTATGATGATTTTCTGTCTTTGCTTCATCCCATGCCCAAAACCGATGGTGAAGATCGGTAGGATTATATTTTAATGTATTCGCGTTTCATTTGCGTCTACTTTCGGGAGGCTGTGTATGTCTGGAATTGAGTTTGACCAGCACCTAGTTTCAAACGACGATACATCAGGCGCATAGCATCGTGAGGGCAAGATTCGACATGACTGACGACAAAGAGGAAAATGTGGCTATGCCAGTCGAAAATACATCCGATGGTGAGTCTGGCAGTGGCAATGGAAGTGGGAGTGGAAGCGAGAGTGAAGAAGAGACTGTAGAGCTACTTATCAACACTCGAGAAAAGCGCTCTACGGCAGGAAACCGTCTGGCGAGCCTGTTGCAGCAGGAAGATCCAGATGATGAGCTCGAGCTCTTGTTTGCAGAGGCAGACGATGATGCAGGATTCGAAGATGTAGAGGCCGACTCGGACGTGCAGATGGACTCGTCCGATGATGATGAGGATGAAGGACCAGCAGCTGGCGCAGACGACTTAGAAGGGGAGAAGGAATTACAAAAGAAAGAGAGGGCGGAGAAGTTGAAGAAGCGGAAAGCAAATGATGGCCTACCCAAGGCGTTCAGGAAGAAAATCAAGATAGATCCTACCGCAACATCTTCGACATTGCATGCTCCAGCAACTCGACCCAAGAAGAAGTCTGAACGCGCTTCATGGCTTCCAACTCCAGAGGATGCCCCAACCCGAATGTCCGCGCGTAAAGCTACACGCCAGAGCAAGGAACAATTACACGCTCAAATGGTTGACAGGGAGATCAAGAGAGTAAAGCAATTAGAGAATATGGAGAGAGCTGCTGCGAGGAAGAAGGCAGCAGAGAAACCTCCTATGACACAGGCCGACAGGTTAGCGGAGGCTGGACGAGTGGAGAGAAGAAACGCAAAGAGCTTGAGTCGGTGGGAGGAATCAGAACAGCAGAGAGAAGAGGAACAGGCAGTAAAGTTAGCTGCGCTGAGCAACAGACATCTTAGCGGCCCTGTAATAACTTGGTGGAGTGGGAAGGCAGAATGGGTGGGAGGGAACTTGAGAAAGGTCGGTAAGGTCTTGGAGTTAGAGGATCCTGTCGAGAGGAAGAATAGGAAACGAAAGGCTGCGGAGTTGGAAGCAGAGTCAACCGCAAAAGCTAGAATTTCTGCCGCTGCTACCCCTATCGATGGGGATGTTGTGATGATGGACACGCCTACCGTGACGGACACTCCGTCAATTCTACCGTCACCTGCTGAAGACAAGTCACCTACTGCCGGTTCGACTCCTACAACTGAGACTCCTGCTCCGATACCTCCCGACCTGAAATCGATTCAAGCTCTTGATCTAAAAGCAACCTCAATTCTCGCGCATCCAATCCAGCCGCCGCCACCACTTACTTCCTTCTCACAACCTTCACCTGTGGCAAATAGAACAACAAGTTTAGCACCTCCAGCTAGCTACTCGCAACCACAACATCAGATTTCGATACCAACTCCTCGGGCAGCACCCCAAATTAAACCAACTCACCCACCGTTCATTCTTGCACCACCTCAAGCATGGCCAGGGCAGCCTCAATATAAGCCTCCACCACCTCCGCCTAACATGCGCTTCGATGGCTCTTCACCTCTCCCGCCCTTCGGCCCTGGCCCTGCACTGTTGCCACGTCTGATGTCTTCTCAACATCACCTTAACCAGCAAGCTCCTCCTCAGCTGCTCCCTCTACCTATACCTGCTGGGCCACCTTCTATAGAACACGCAACCCGCAACTGTCTCATCCTCTCCAATTTCGACGAAGACTCCATCAAAGATCACAATGTTCAGATGCAAATTGTCTTTGGCCGCAAATTTATCAAAGCAGCCAAGAAGAAAAGAGATCACGAGCTTTGCGTCATCACTTCATTCCCCGCCAAGTTCAGAGATCCTGCAACAGGTTTGCCTTATTGCAATGCATTTGCATACCGAGAGATACAGAAGCTGAAGAGAGGAGAGTACAAGTGGAGCAAACTTGTTGGTGCTTATGTTGGTTCAGCTGGCTTTGCTGCTAGAGGCGTGCCGGCGAGATTCGCGAATCCGAAGGCCGAAAGACCTGTTGTCCCACCTGCTATGGCTCCGGTACCGCAATCTGTAAACATGGACGGGGTAGTCATCAAGAACGATACGTGAGTAAGGCTTGCATGTAATAATGATTAGGATGCATGTTAGTGAAAGGGTAGCATGGGTAGCATGTTATCACGTTAGACTTCACGAAGGCCATGCATTAGTAGTAGTGGTTAATCATTGTCTAGTCACAAAAATCCAACTGTTAGTCAGTAACTTCCTGCCTGATCGCTTATTCTAGGCAATTGGTTTAGTAGCTTGCCAGGTTGCCAGGATATTTCTACATTGGACCAGATTTCGACGTTAATATGTTTTGTATGTTTGCAGAACTCTACGATACCAATACCGATGGACGTGTCAGTCATTGTAGTATCATCGAAGACAGCGAGTACCTGTCTTCGTGCTCTATCATTTGAGCTAAGGTAAGCAGCTTGTCTGTGGTGATTGCCTATTCGAGTAATGCAGAGTATCACGCGTCTCCCCAGCTTGATTGCTGCCATCCCCTGCACATCAGCTGAGGTGTCACATCTCATCTTGCGGTCACAAACACAGCTTCGTCAGGAATATGGACATACAGCAGAGATTCAGGAAGTTAATACTCTTTCCGACACTACCGAAAGATTGTCAAGGCTTGGTTTGGGAGCACGCACTCCCGGCGTCAAACAGAGTGGTTAACCTGGTTACAGAGGAGAGGCCGGATGCTAAGCCGAGAAGTGTGATCCGTCTCGGCTCGTCCAGGCTCTTCTATCAACTCTCAGCAAACGCTTTCTGGGAAGCGGCCCCTTAGATGCTCCACCGAGCTGTCTTGCTACAATATTGCTTTACCATTTCAATAATCTGCAACGGCCTGTGCTTGTTGGTGGTGTGGATGTTGAGCACAAAGGCCAACCATAATCTGGACGCTACTCTTATGGGGCCTACGATTGAATGCGGAGCCTGACGCAAGAACTGGTGAACCAGCTCACGTCGCTGAATCCTTATCGTTTCTTGCTATTGGCTGATTATTGTATATTAGTCATTGAATTTGCAATCCATTGACATGGCTATGAGATTATGTGTTCATTTCCAAGGGCTATTACAGGCTTATAGGCTGGGTTGATGTATTTTGGTAGGACAAGGGGTTAAGAGTCTGTAGATGTTAAGAGAGATATTGGATCTCTTAGAGCTTCTGACTCAATTCTCAAGCATGGGCTACTGTAAAAAATCTTACGCTACAACAGAGTATCAGAAGTAATGTACTGAATTGGAAGTTTGAACACGAGTACGCAAGGCCGCCTTGAAGCATTAACATGTTCCTTAGCTTATGGCCACTCAGCTACCTTACGGGAGTCATCTATCCAGCTCTTTACAGATACCTATGGATCGCTTGTGAACATGTTGTGACACAAGTATCATGAGATCCATGCAGTGATGAGAACTATCAGCATACCCAATTCTTTATAATAAAAGAACTTTGGAAAAAAAAAAAAGCTTTTGAAGCGGTGCCCTGATAAAACTAGCGTAGGTCGAAACCGGACCAGTGCCTATCACACGAGGCTGCCTCAACTTGTCGCCATCGCATCCAAGTCGGTACACTGTACGTGACCTCAAGCTAAGAACGATGACAAGGATTAGGCTAACAGTGGAAGGCTTTGCCGCCACCAATCCTCTTTGTGGCCTCCAGAGATGCTCGTCGAAAAGCCAGGAGTGCCGGTACATAGACACATGAGGATTTGGGCTCCGATACACTATGGATCGGCAGCCTTCGAGACAATTGGCTCTTCTTCTTACGAAGCCGCGCAATTGAACAACTTCACAACGCAGGACAACTCCAACGTTTCCCAACTATCCACAATGAGTCTCGATCGGTTTACGCTCTTTCCTAGCCTCCCCTCCGGATTGCAAGACCACATGTGGGAACTCGCCTTGCCAGCTGCAGCTTTTGACAACTTGCCGATACTTCATCTTCGTGCAAATTGGGTGGTGACCTCTTTGTCATCAGAAGGCAACACAGTGGCGGCTCAATTCAGACTTCAACGTGATACGCGTAAGTTCAAAGACAAAATAACGATCTGCCAAAGATGGAGTTAATTGTAGTCTCTGTAGAAGAAGGAAGCCAACCACGAAGAACGACTGCCTTACAAACATCAACCGAAGTCCTTGATACGACTCTCATCCATGTCTGCCACGTAAGTCGAAAAGTGTTGCTCAAGGCACATCTAAACACCCTTCCGCCTTTGTCACCACGCCGGTAGCAACGAGTCATCTGCTATCATGCACTTAAACGATGCAACGACTGTCTTAATGGATATCTGCGACCAAATCGAGAAGCTGGAGGACGTCACTGGACCCAATGATAACCCCTTGTTGCATGCTGCTACAACAATTCCGCTCTGGGCAACTTGGACGACAAGCATCAGAATTCTCGCGGTCCATGAGTATTGGCTCTCAGATAGGCCAGAACCAGGAGCCAGTCGGGCAAGGGAGCAACGTCAACTGCCAAGCTTTGTTGGAATCCTGATCCAACACTTCAACAAGTTAGAGAGGTTTTGCTTGCCTGCGACAAATGTTGCCGCATTGGTTCTACTAACGAGAAACTGCGCCCTTGGATCCGCGAACGACTCCAGATCCAGACAGCTTTGATGGAAGAAGTATGTGCTGAAATGGGTGTTATTGACTATATGGCACCAAAGGTCCAGTTTGTATTCAACATAAGCACTCCCGATGTTGTCTGTCTTGATCGAGAAGATGCTCATGATCAAGAAGATTCTCAAGTTTAAGGAGGATCTGGAATGGATTTTGGGGCAAGGATGACTACTTGAGATATCGGTGTGGCCTTGTACACTAGCAAGAAATCAATAAAGATCAGCAGCACATGATCTCTTAAGAAACCTTGGCTGTCCAGATTATACCTTTTGACGTTCAAATGATACTAACTATAGCAATAGATGTTCAAGGAAGTGGCGGCACTTGCCAGAAGAGGAAAGAGATAGGTAGGTACAGTTACCTAACGAGCTATGCATGAAACAGGGTATCATCTTCAAGGATTTTAGCGATACCTATCTGAACGAAATATACACCGACAGATGCATGTGCTTCGCTCTCTTTTTATGACCCATACCAAATCCGAATCCATAAACATTGCGCAAAACGAGACCAGTATCGCAATGATAGACTGCTCTCCCTAGATATCGAGCCTTCCCCTTAGACGCCATATATATGAATCCCGGATGAATTTGCTTGCATTGCCTTCCTCACAAAACAACAAACCGCAATGTGTGAAGAGTATAATGTTATGCCGTACAACAAGAAGAATCGTCAGATAGGTAAGTTAAAAAAGTTGTAATGCCCAATCCATATAAAGAACATGTCGAGAATAATAACCTCAAGGATTGTTTCGTTTACATAATGATGGCTGGTACATCAACATTGACTTTTATGCTCTTGTGTGGCAGGATGCTTCCTCCATTAACGTAAATCTCGTCACCAATGGTAACATCGTCGCCGAGAACTGTAACGTTCTCCAAACGCGCCCACTTGCCGACGGTAGAGTTCCAGCCAACTATTGTGCTCTTGACCCAGGCGTGGTCCTTGACTTTGGATCCAGCAAGAATAACACAGCGTTGTAGACGGACTCCATCACCAATCACAACATCTGGTCCGATTGTGACGTTAGGGCCGATACGACAGTTCTTGCCTATCTTTGCAGAAGGGTCGATCAAAACATTTCCACTGTGGACGTATGGCAAGCCAAGGGGTGAGAGGGCCTTCGATCCTTTCTTTGTGAGAGAAGAGAGGTATAGACATGTGCCGGAAAGGAAATCCTTGGGCTGTCCAACATCCATCCAGAAGCCTTCCAAATCAAACGAGTGGAGTTGTCCATCCGCGCAAATAGCCGGGAAAGTCTCCTGCTCGATAGACGTAGGTCGAAGCTCAATACGCTTGAGAACCGAAGGATTCAAAATGTAGATACCAGCATTAATGCGGTTTCCTACAAACTCGACTGGCTTCTCGACGAATCTATCAATTCTTGAGGCGTGGCTGGTCTTGTGGACAACGACACCGTATTTCGATGGCTCCTCGACCTTGGTGACCACAATGGTTCCCTCCTCTCCATGAGCCTTATGGAATGCAGCAAGATCAGCAAAGGGATACTCGCAGATAACATCCGAGTTCAACACGAAGAAGGGGGTATCGTCCTTTCCAAGAATCTCCTCGGCAAGTTTTAGCGGTCCAGCTGTGCCCAGAGGTTCTGACTCAATTGAGAATGTGATCTTGACGTCGTACTTTTCCTCATACTAAGAAAGCGACAGTATTAGCAAAAGCATCAAACTTGCATAGTAGATTGTGTCTTACCTCTGCCAAATGCTTTTCCATAACCTCTGGACGGTAGTTCACCGCCAAAACGATATCCTTCACACCAGCAGCAGCCAGAGCTTCAACCTGATGCAGAATCATAGGCTTGTTGCCAAATTCAACCAGCGGCTTTGGGAGAGTAAGAGTCTGGTGCTTTGTCAGTCCAGATCTTTGTTGTATATAGCTTCCTGCTGCTCATTGGAATGCTGTATAGTTCTTGCTGTTGAGACATACCAGAGGTCGCAGACGTGTGCCGAAGCCACCAACAAGGATGAGGGCTACACACAAGTCAGAAATAGCTGGGACATAAACGCATACCCAAGGGAAGCTTACCCTTCATGTCGAGAGACTGTATGAAGACAATGGGGGAATGTAGTATTCAAGATGCCCCACGAGCAGTGAAGGTGAGCCTCAGGCGCAAGGCTACTGTTTACTTGGAAGCTGAAGTATTACTCTGGTGAAGTGTAGAGACAGAGAGGACGTTCCGAATTAATTGAATAGCAAGTGGCAATCGCATCAAATGAGGGATGCGATTTCTCGGGAGTTTGGTGGTGTGCAAGAACTTCGTTGTAGGTAATCAAGAGGGAAGGACCAGATTTACACCTCAGAATTAAAGTGGGCGCTGGAGCCGAAAAAATAGGGGAACTTGTTGATGGGCTTGAGACTGGACTGGCCAATTAGTAGAACAAGAAATGAAATTCAGGGGTTCAATCTAATTCAATCTCAGAAGTCTGGATGCGTACGTATTTGACCACGTTTTTGATGAATTGGGAGGATCTTTAACTTCACTCATCTTTTCTCCTTGAAGTTAAGACCTGCAAGCGGCTACAGAATTTGAAAGAGCATAATGGGGCCTCGAACTAGCCCGGAAAAGCTGCTCCCACCCAGCAAACTCAATTCACGCGAAAACTTACTGTCTTCCATTTTCAGAAAATAAGAGGTATGGCGTTTTATTGGTGCCCTATTCATTTGACCGCGTGGGGTGTTTGGAGTTTGGGTGGCACAACCTCGTCTTCATGGAGTACGAGCCATCACGAGGTTGACAGAAGAAAGATCCGTGGTAGGGCTATAGGATGCTCGAGGTCGCTCTCGCGGGAGCTCACATAATGCCACATGCTGGAGGCATCGTCTGATACGAGGTCGTGTTTCCTATCTTGTACCGTAGTGGCAAGAACACTCTCGAACCATCATGTCGGAAACCGCTACAGGAGATGAGCTTTCCTCCCAGCTGTTTGGCACAGGAGCGTGATTCGAACATCAATTGCTTCCTACAGCTTGAGTGCCGGTGCTTGGGATGTGAGGCATGTCAGATGACACTGATTTCCCCGTCAGTCTTGCTTGTTTCCAAACGAGAAGATCATATGAATGTTTCCGGACTCGCTTTCAACTCATCTGGTTGCAGCGCTGCCTTGAATAGGCTTGGTCCAGATCATCCACTTCACCTATCCTATGGTACCACAATCATCTTTTGCACAGTGGTGTCTGTTTCAGGTCTGTGGAACGTTGACGTGAGCCTGCCGTAACACTATATGAAGCCCGATTGTGCTTGACGTCGATGATGTTCCTCGGAGCGACAGTCTCAATGGATCCTATAAGCTAAACCACTGACAATTCGTTAGTATATGCCGCAAACATTCTCATGCTCATGCTCACGAGAGTCCAAATTGCGTATCTCATCCCAAGTCTGCTGGACTTCATTCCATATCAAATACCTCAAAGTAGAGCCACCAAATTCGGGATCTCTTAGAAGCGATATATGGTCGCCCAACGTAATTTTATTTCGCTATGTCGTAATCATTATCATAAGTCTCATGGGTGCGGACCCGTTTAAGCTAACAAATGAACCTCCCAATTGCTCTTCGAAGAAATTCCAAGTACGACCAACTCACTAGTGCCTCTTCACGGCTAAGACAGAAGATGAAATGCAGCCACCACGCTTGCTAAATGCCGGAATAGCAGGTTCATGAGAAAAAAGGTATTTCTCCAGGCCTCCATAATGCTAGCCTCCATCCCAATGGATTGGGTGGGTATCGTCAAAACATGAAAAGGTGATCCGTAGTGACAGATAGTGAGTTGCCTCTACAAACAGACGATTGGTACCGTATTACCCAATGTCTCCGTGAAATGAATCTTTGTAAGTTGAACCAAGCTAAAGGAATTCGTGGTCATAATAGATGGGAGGTCGTTTGTCGTTGGAAAATTTGGTTGGCGACTATATGGATCTTTTGAAGTCGCTTAATCCTGACTTAAATGCATTCTAATAGCACGAGTCTCGTGCTCAGAGTAGCATAGGGTTTGCCCGGTATGCCAATTGCCTGATCAGTTGGGTGGCTACCCGTTAACAGTGGTGATGGCTTCAGCTTCAAGTATTCTAATCGGATGCTGTAGAGCTGCTGCTGCTGAGGTTGATGGAATTGCTGCGATGACCATGCGAGTGGCCGTGTTTCCTGTGCTTGTTTCGGCCACTGCTCTCATTGGCAGGGAGCCCTTGAACGACCCCATTCCGTGCCAGCATTCCTCCATTCACGGAGAAGTTCCTGCAGACCATGAATGCACGCATAGCTGCGTTCTCCTGGGCCAGGCCATCGGATTCATAAGCAAGATCTGTCTGGTATTCTCGGCCATTGACTGTGACCAAGCAGGTAAATCCTGATGATGATCGATATGTCTCGTACATGGGATCTCTCCACCCACGACGACGACAAAGACCTGGTACAGTTATTAGTGGCTAATCAGGAATCGATCTGGGCCTGCTCAGGAGGAATGCTTGAATAGGGTCGGGTAGCGAAGGAGACGGGCATGAGGCAAATTTGTGGTTACCAAACAAGCAATTTGTACCCAATTGAACTGTATGGCAGAGTGAAGAGGAATATGAATCGATGCAACGGTAGAAGTTAGGATAGATCTTCCGTAAAAGGGAGTATTTGGACACAAACAAGATCATATGAACCGATATAAAGACTCGCAAACGAGAATTTGTGTACAAAGCCAACTTACTCTCAAGATACGCCATGTAGAAACCACCCATTGCCATTTCGTTTGATGGTCAGGCGCCTTCACAGGAATGCCAGATCAATTCGGAAACAATTGCCTCGAAGTCGTAAGTGGTGTGGTATGACAACGCTCAGGTACCAGGTATATCGGAAATGAGTGCCCAAAGAATGTGCAATTGGCAATGCAATCGAGCCCAACGTTGAAATATACAGGGCAAATATGCACACACGTAATGTGAGGGCGATGATGTGTGGTCGACGACGTGGTGATGGAAGGGTAAGGCTGGCTGATTGAGTGGGTGGCCTGGGGCTTTGTGCTGTTCATCAACGGCGAAACAGTACGATTTATTTGCAAAGACACTACGGTGTTGCTTTTTTAGCGCGGAGCAAGGATTATGGATTGCCATTCCGTTGACATCTTGCAAGCGCTGCTAAGATAGGACGACGGGTCGAGCAAAATGCAAGTCATTGAGGCTCTTTCAGTGCGACCCATCGAGCGATGTGCTGGCGTGTGTCGTTGCCAAAGAAAAGGCCTTTTTCGAGATTAGGCAACTCCACTACAACATGAGAACGCATACTAGGGGATGATCTTTTGATAGTTCAGAAGTACGAATTCGCCATCTTAAGGTTATCCTGCAGCGGTGTTGATTTTGGCGATGCTGCGGTGTTGTGGCGAAAGACTCGCTTGTCCTACGGGAGCTGGGCAAATAGATCGCCTGCTGCAGAACCTCATAGTAAATACACGGCCTTGGAAGAGCAAATCTGCAATCAAATTTTTCGGGCTGCTGGGTATGTGGTCGGTACAAAGGATCCGCACAAGCTGGCCGCTAATGCAACCAAAATCGATGGCACCATGAAGTTTACTGCATGGAAAACGTAGGAGAAGAGAGGGCCAGTAGTTACAGGGACTGCATCTAGATGCCTCATCAACCGAAGCGAAGCAGCAGAAAGTAGCGTCGGTATGCTGTAGATACCGACAGGTACTGTAAGGTAGAGACAATGCAGTTGGCTACAGGATGGACGTCAACAATATGATAGTGAGCACGGTTTTCTGATCTGCCCCGCACCATAGCTATGCGCATCTGCAGAATTGAAGAGATATCCCCGAGTACCACCGCGGTCGACACTGGAATGACTGGAGTACGACTTGACACGAAGTCGGTGAGTCTTCGATGCATAAAGAGTGGCTGGACTTTTGGAAACCCCCCCTCCCCCCCCTTTTTCCCCCATCTCCCTCCGTCTCGCCGTTTTCCTGGAAAAGGCAGGAAAAAGCGTGAGGCAAAGAATCTGACTGGGATTGTCCGCACCAGATTCCTGCAATGATGTGCTGGCAAGCTCGCTTGAAGTCATAAAGAGTAAGGTCCATATGCCGTGAAAGTTGGATGGGGTAAACCGTGAAAGTATACTTTGGTAGTGCGAGGTACTGGTACTGGTACTGGTGTTGGTGCTGCACTCCATTCATGTCTCCTCAGAATCAACACCCCGACACTTTGGTAGCACAAATCATCGTATCTCGCAGGAGAACCTTGTGATCAATTGGCCTGCAAGAGAAGAGAAGAGATTTCACCTTCTTTCTGCGATTGCTCTGGATATAATTGTGTCGGGTGGGTTGCACCAGCTCTGCTCTAATCACGTTGACGCAGAGGGGCTTCGACCATCCAACCACCACTATGATGGAACACCAATGGGCTAAATAGTGCTGTACCTGCTGCCGTGAATGTGGACCCTGAGAATTTCCACAGAAGGCCGGCCATTAGGGACGAGCCGATGAGATATAAAACTAATGGCGCCGGTTGGCTTTGTTGGATGGTAAGCTGTAAAACCCTTGAATGGGCCTTGAGGTCCTAGTCTGCGAACGTGATATCGTAGGTATAGCGGCAATCTCACCCGTTGGATGAGGGAGACATGGGCTGGCTATCCAGCGAGTCTCATCATTCGTCGATTAGCGTGTCATCATACTGTCAACGATGCTTTGCAGGATGCATCATGAAAACGACCGGGGACAAGGAACTAGTAGATGGTGAGCTGGACTGGATCCTGCTAAGCTTTGGTGGGCTGGGAGAGTCTCCCTACGCTGCAAATTGTGTGTTATAAGGTGACAAATTCCGACTTCCGTTATTATTGTGCTTGTATCTGGAACATTGGCAGCATGTAGGAACGAACAAGCGTCCTTACGATGGACACACACGATCATAGCTTAGTTCTCGAACCACTCACTGCACGCTGTGTCAGATCTTTTCGACCTGTCACTTGAACTGCATGGCATTAGCATCATGTGTTCGTTAGCATGTGGAGCAATTGATCAAAGATCTTACAACGCACTGATACGCAGAGAATGGGGTCTGATACCACAGAAAGCGAATATTAGCATGAGATGTGACGAAGGTGGAAGCAGCGAATATCAGACCGGCTCGATGCCACTGTGCTTGGCGATTTCGTTAGTGGTTCGCATATCCAAGGTCCGGTATTTACCGCAGTCATGAACAGTGGATGGGATGAAACTTCAATATCATCTCAGCACTGTAATCAACAAGAGGGTTTGGTCCAGAGCTGAAGATAATGTCATATTGGTCACACTAAGTAAGGAGTACATTTCGGCTAGGACAATCCAGCCCGCTGTCTCATGCGATATATTTCACGATATCACGATGATGAATTTATAGATTTACAACATCAGGATAGCTGTGACTTCGACAATGAGAAGGAGAAGTGATTCAACATGTCATGCTGGTCATAAGATATTCGAATGTCGGCGATGAAAATCCGCAAGCGAGATGTTTCAAGCTGCTGAACACCTGAAGCTAGGCTGAATGCTCGGGATGGCGATATGGATAATGCGCAACGCTTGTCGGTGTGCTTGTTGAAAACTAAGCTTCAAAAAAGCCTACGAACCAGCTGAAACTGTAGACGACTTGTCTCCAGATCCCAGATTCTGTAAATGGCCAATGACGGTGTACGCCTGGGAGATGTGCATCCTTCAGGAACATATCCGTCCACCTGGATTTCGATGCTGCTCACTTGACAGCCAGTATACGCGATGTACCCTCTAGTTTCTCCGCCCCATAGTGAACAGACACTGTGGAAGTAGCTAGGTATCAAATTTGGAAGTAGATATTGATTATTTGTGAATAGCTCTCAATATTGACTTAGCTCACAGTCCTGCATTGCTTCCATAATTCTGGTGTTCAAAAGCTTCGGCGCATCGTAGCTGTGAAATATTGCGGTTTCTGTCCACTTCAATGGGCCGCCCGAGTTTTTAGTCCCAGCCCGCGCATGTTGTTGCGAAGTAGGCACGTGTTGCTTCGGCTACCCCTTCAGGCACCACAAATACTGGATGAACTGTCTCAACACGGTCTTCCTCATCATATATCTGAGGCTGACGTATAACATGCTCGACATTCCAGTGATAAGGCGAGGCCAAATTACCACTCGCACCCTTCGCTGTCAAGTGATTAAAGTTCCATTTGTGCTGTGCCGAGCTCAGACCCGCAAGAACGTAGCATGTATGGTATGAATCAGAGTTACTGTGCAGTCAGTATTGGATACCATAATGTTACTCATTTCAACTCACTGGCTAGGCTTGTCTCTAAGCCCTCCACGTTTGACAACATCCTGACAACAGCATAATATGTATCTGATCAGTCCTTCCCGGCTGTAGAGATCTCCTGAACCATCTGTACTTCCTAGGTTTGTCGATTTCGCGTGGTGAGATACCATTGTTGGTCCTTTGACGCATGCCTCAACTAGAGGCCAGCATCCTCCTATCCAGTGACTATAGCATCCATCGACGAGTTTATTTGTGCGTCCGGCAAAGCCACCTTCGGGAGAGTATTGGCGAGCTGAGAGCCATGATACTAGTCGTGGTACATCAAGGTATCTGGGCATTTATCAGTACACTGCTGCTGTCATGCGATTCCAGCCCCCACGGCACTCACTTGGGGATAACAACATGTGGTTCGCCCAGAATACACAAGCAAGCTAAAGCACAAAATGCATATCCGCCGTGAGCTTCAGCATCTGGCTTGCATGTTATTCCACCTTCGAAGGTTTGGCCTGTGATGATTAGATGGGATGGCATAGCTCGTCCCGGGCCTCTACTCACATCTAGCAACCCATTCAGGCAAATTTGTCAGGAGCGTAGGAACGGACTCTGTCCAAGCTGGTGAGTCTCGTGGCAAGTCCAGGGGTAAATTTAGCAATGAGATAATCACTACTGCACAATATGCACCTCTACACGTGTTAGAGCAGGATAAATTCAGTCCATTGAAATTTATCAAGACTTACCGGACATCTTCTTCGCCGCCTACTGACATCTGGAAACCCCCATCTGGCTGCTTCAAGCGACCTAGCCACTTCCACATCGCCTTCCGGTCTATCAAACCCAAAGCTTCATCGCCGCCAACGATGGCCAGAGACAATAAAATAGCATACGTCGGCGCAAGATGGGACATTTGACCATTTCCACCACCAAAGCCACCACTCTCATTTTGTATCGGGCGGACGGTATTCATCAATCTTTTCCTGTATTCAGATACATCTTCGCCCATTGTAGTCAGACCAGACAGAGCCCAGTAAAACATCCATGGCCTAGCCGCATCGGCTACGACATACGGTGCTGGTAGCTTCTTTAAGCTTTTGTGCAGAAACGCAATATGACGCTTCCTGTCTAGATGAGGAAGCCCATGATAGTTATAATATTTGAAATCGGCACTTTCTCCACTGAGAAATGGCAGACACTCTTGAACAGTTTTGTCCTGAGCCTGTGAGGTTTGTGTATTCAGTAGATCTCGGAACGGGGAAAGATTCTTGAAGACTTCTGGAATCATGGCTGCACGGGCAGTAGCAGCAGACATGATAGGCGCGGGTTGAGATAGGCTGGGGAGGCAATTCTCGTCCGTGATGGATTCAATATCGTCCTGGGACAGTTCTTCTATGATGAAACCAGATTGCTGATTCTTAGAGCCAAGGTTTGGAGCAGGTTTGGCGGAGCTCGAGGATACTGTCAAGTGTTGCTTCTCAGCCATCGCCCGCGTCTGAAAGACCACCCTTTTGTGATGCTTATTTCCTTTGACCAAAAATGCCATATACGCCTCCGTCTTTCACACAGGAGAAGGACATGTGTTGGTATTGTCTCTTCATCGGCTTGGTCACGAGGATGGAAGCCTGACTTTGATGTCTCCACTGCGGGTAGAAGCGAGGGGATCAACCTCTCCTCTGAACTTCAGACTTCATGATCGATAAGAAAAGGCAAATAAGAGAACTGTCTCAGTGTTATGTTAGACTTAGAGTATTGACGGCCTCTTCGTGAGACAATTCAGCTCAGATAGGAAGTCCATCTTCTCATCTGTTGATGATCCTGTTACTTTCATCCTAGTCTTCCAGGACCCTGGGCCCCAGCAGCTCCCACTGAATTGGGGTCTGAACGAGTCCAACGCGAGTGGTACATTCATTGGAGGTCTCAGCATGCTATTGTTGCTGGAAAAAAAGAGCCGCACATACAGTTGGAACTTGTTTATCAGACTACTTTCATTTCAGGAGTGCTCTTCTCGAGTATGCTCGGGGGGTACACAATATACTGAAGTGGCTTTCCTCATCCAGGCACAGCGTTCTCCTCTGCAAACGGTTTCTTCATGTTCGAAAACGTGCGGTGCAACGTTCTACAAGTACCATGCTTTGCAACAGTTTTGCTGCAGCCAGCCTTGAAGAAGCCATGCTCAGGTGGCGATCTTATAAGGTACCTTACTCTCTACCCCGCGTTATCGATTATAGTTTCCAGAGCTTCAAGTCAGTGGTGACAGTGCCTCTCCATCGATTCATTGATACATTCGCTCGTTGTTTATGATTATTGTTCAAAGAATGCCTTCCGACATGCCAAACAGCATGATGGAGGCCAAGAATGCCGTCCAGTCATCCAAAGTTGACGAAATCTGTATATGGATTCGCAGCTGGCCTAATCGCATGAGTCGTTGAGCGTTGCCAAACATCATATTCGGCGAGATCTGGCGAGCCGCATATTACTGCATGAATGCGGATACAGCCTACGAAATAGTTCTTGCTTGGGGATTTGTTGGGCAAACTCGAAGAGTAAACAGTTGTCCTCTAAGTTCGAACTTCCTCCAGACACTGTCTCTGAGGCTATGTATGGGCTCTTCAGAGTCTTCAGAGGTAACATCGTGTAATAGGGCAAGTCCAAATCCCAATTCAAAAGTGCCAGATTGACCTTGAGCAGACATGTTACTTCTCGGCGCTTGACAGCTATTAGGAGCAGGGGCTTGTTGGCGCATACAGTACTGTACCTAGTCTACGTACGCGAGTCGCTACTGTCACCTAGATTTGTGATCAATCCTCAACCAGTTGTGATGAAATTTCCGCAGCTTTTCCTCACCTTCGGCCGTTTCAAGTATGCAAGTCGGGGTGTATCATCCCTGGCACTTAGTGCCGCCAGCTTGAAGAATCACGCCTGCAGCTTGTGTTCTCGAGCTTTCAGGATACTCCTTCTTCGCAAAATCTGCCACGACCAGAAAGTTGCTTCCTTGCAGAAGGCTGGGTGCTAAGATTTTAAAATTTGTATATCCATGTCCCCTGTACTCGTCAAAATACATACATCGTACGGCGGGTAGATCATTTAGCGTGTGGCAAGCCAGGCGGCGAGACGTGCACAGCAAACGAACTTACTCTGTATTTCTTAGAAAGACAATGATTCGCTGCGTATAATACAGTGTGATGCCATGGAATATGCTGGCTCGCAAATGCAATAATGGTAAACGGCGAGAGGTGCAGAAATGTCTCTATTCTCCAGACCAGAGAGACATCAGGTTGGATAGAATCAATGACTTGACACAACAATAGTTTGGTAAAGATTGATACCAGTAGATACGATCAGTGGATGGTATGGCTCTACCTCGTTCCCGATTTGATAAATGTGTCAGATTGTGTTCGATACAACATATCTGCAGAGAAGAATAGTGAAAAGGTGATCATCAGCTGCAGCCTTTAGCACAGCACCCGAGTCAACTCGATACACGCTCTGTTTGACAATTGCTTGCCAGATAACAAATGTACTCACTCGCTAGCAGCTAGGAGTAAGAGAGGGGCCATTTTGGTCTGATATATGAGACGAGACAGACAGGCGAGTTTGCCAGCTTGGTGAAATACAAGCTCGCATACGGGCTCCTTAGATAAATCCGCCTGAAGTCAACTGAGCTTTGCCTACACACGCAACATTACTTACGCTTGCAGGACAAGACCAGTGCTGGTTGGTCTAGTCGTCCGTCTTGACACTTATTCTACGGAATAGCCAGAGGCCTTTATAGGTTGAGGTGCATCTCCCACTATGTTTTGAGAGGCTGGAGGGGTTGGGAGGTTCGGGCGGCGCCATCGGCTCCAAGGTAGTTGCTGCACAGTCTATCCCTAATCCAGCCCTCACGTGAGAGCTCCTCACCCCATTATTGGATACACCAGGGCACATGACCCAACTTATCCTAGCTGTTTCTGGCCGCGCACCGCTGCCCAGACTTTGCTATCATCAATTCTTCACCGCTTCTTGTGTGGTTAGTTGGAGCTTGAATGGACCTCAAGTGCCCACCTCCTCTTCGCTAGGCGTCCACTCTTCACCGTCTGTATCGTGAAGCTTTCATCTCAAAGAGCGGTGTCACAACCCTCTTCCTACAATACTATTGATATCTTCCAGCCAGAAACGCTCACGAAAATGTCCTCGAATCTTGAATTCTCCCCAGAAGGTCTTCTAGATTTGTCTTTCGACCCTCGAGATCCCCGATACCCGTTCTCCAACATGTCAGGACGAACGAATTGGCCTATGCCACTGGATATGGCACCCACAAACGCTGATGAGCGGCGCGAAGCTTCACCTACGCACAATTCGAGTCGGCAGTTCCCTCAGTCCGGTCACAACAACTCCCCGACTTTGATGGCGAACTGGCCAATGCAACAACATCCTCAGCAACTCACGCAGTACCTTCAGGATAATTCGATAATGGGGACACAGTTCAATCACTTTGGGAGTCCATTTCAGACATCGCCTTTGGAGTATCAAATGCCTACAACCCAAGCTGGTTACGACCATGGACTTCAATTGGAGGCTCCCGCTCCATTTGGTAGACTGGTGCAGAGTGTAGAACAGCAAGCTGCTATGTGGGCAAACTGGCAAGAGATTGAAAGTGCCATGATGATTGCCAACGATGGATTACCTCATGCTGGACGACAGAGCTTGGGAAGTAACTCGCCAACAGGCACCTACCTAGAAGTACTTTCGCTTCCTAGTTCGAGTAGTGACAACGGATGGGCTACAGTAGACAACTACCGAAACATGGAGTCTTTTCATCAGCATCAACACGCACAGGCTACACAACAAGCGATCTTCAACCCCGGCCAGACCCTGCATCTCCGCACTCATTCGGATTCTTCACAGTCCGACGGAGCTGGACACAATATCGAATCCTTCAGTAGCTACGAGGACATATCAAACTACTCACCCTATTCACCCGGCTCTGATACCTATCTCGATCTTGCCGCCCATCGAAATTGCTACCATGGAGAATCGCACCACCATGCTCAAGAAATTGTCAGTCCCGCTGCTGCGGTAGCTCCAGTACCCATCAAAATATCTCCCTCGTCAAGAACGAGTCCAGCTGTTACTTCGCCACCAGCGAGGAGAAACTCTGGTCCTAAAAAGAGCCCTGCTGCCAAAGCCACCAAATCCGTCATTCGTCGGACTTCAAACGGAAAGAAGGAGGCCACTGAGAAGCGAGTTGGCCGTCGGCGTGGACCACTACTACCCGAGCAGCGCAAACAAGCTAGTGAGATCAGAAAGCTGCGAGCATGTCTGCGATGCAAATTCCTCAAGAAGACTTGTGATAAGGGAGAGCCGTGTGCTGGTTGTCAGCCTTCGCATGCTCGTCTCTGGCAAGTACCATGTACTCGCATCGACATCAAGGACATCAACTACTTCATGAAGGACTGGAAAGCGGATTATGAACGTCATATCGGTCTTGGGGTCTCGGTCTACAATGTTAAAGGCTTTGCTCAGAAGGAGGAGCTGCTCTGGATCACTCATGGTTACGGGTTTGCCCTCCCCATCATGGCACGTGAAGTCTATGTCTCAGACGACAGCTGCTTCAAGGTCGACTGGGTTGAGCATGCTGAGGACGGACCTTATGAGTTCGACTATCGCACCGAGAGACTGTCGGCTGGATCAGAAGGAGTCTCGACGGAAGCCCTCTCAGAATACCTCGACAAGCATCTTGACGGGCCATTCGAAGATTTCATCGACGAGTACTTCCAAGGAACAATGTTCATCACCCAGATTCTCAAAACTGCTCACAGATACTATGTCAAGGAGAAGGTTCCGGTCATTCGCAAGGCTCTCAAGCTTGTGCTCGCATACAACTTGACTCTCCACATCACCATGGTCGAGCAACGAGGTGATGAGCACCCAATGGCTGGTGTCATTGATGACGACGACTCGATATTTGCTGGCAAAGTCCTTGCACCCGTAATGATCAACTTCCAGATCAAGTGTGCCCTCGCCGACATGTGGCGTGAGCTACAAAAAGAGGTTCTTGAAGAGCTGTCCTTACTTTACTCCAGCGTGTACAGCGGCGATAGATTGAAGAACTGGCCCACTATCTTCATGATTGCGTCAATCTTACTTGCAGTCTGGGAAGAGATGCAGTTCGATTGCCATTACCGCATGCCGGATACTGCTGCCGTCGACAAGTTTTGCACAGACATGGAGACGACTCCTGTTGGCGTCGTTGTCGGTCTCTTCCACGCCATCTCACAGAAGCTGCCAGCCATGACCGAGTGGGATACCAGAAGGCATGGTCAGCTCCTGAACAATAACGTCGCTGTCTGTGAGGCCATGACTGAAATGCGTGGCCATGTTACAGAGCACGGTAAGTCACATCTCCCATCCCAAGGTCATCCGATCCATGCTAACACGCCACAGAATCCTACCTTAGGACTCGTCCAGACGTCAAGTTCGACCGATCAGATTTCGACTGCTTATCCAACAAGTTCCTCTCGAAGCTCGTCATTCGCGCCAACTAAACTTCAACTCCCAAGCACCACTGTCACCCCATGGTGTGTTCGGTTTCTGCTGCAAATATATATACTATATACCCACTTCGCAGACTCAAGACCCTCTCGACTGTGCAGAAAAGACGAGCAGCACCGGCAAAAGGCTAGCTCTGGACCGGCCAGCAATGACCTGTTTCATATTCTGCATCGACCAAAACCCCGACTTCTTTCATTTATTACTCCATTTCCGTTGCAACTCTCATTTGTCGCCAGCTCATAGCGAAGGAGGGGAGAGCCAGCCTGGCTTTTTGACTTCATTCACTTCTCACCACAAACTCTTTTTACGACACAGCATAGCGAGTTACGAGTCCCAGTCTTATTTAACGACCGCTGATGTTTTAATGACCGATGACATGGATGTTATGGATCATGGGTCATGATCACCACGCTTCCCATGCTTATGGAAACATATTTTAACTCCTTTTTCCTTTTCACGACTTTGATGGATCTGATAGCTTGTTTTTGGGAGGACAGCATAGCAGTTTTTGTTGGGCATTTGAGGGATATAGCGAGGTCTGGAATACTTGCTGCCCAGTGTTCCACATATGGAGGCCTGCGTCTTTGCATTATCTGGAGGAGATGGACATGTTTGATGTATACGATGTATACCCGCCGAAAGACTTGTTATCATAGATATAATGTCAAAAAGTTGGAAGAAATCCTGGTCTGTTCAACGTGAATTCCCGCAAGTTGCCTTGCCTTCAGCCTGTATTCGCAGCCCAGGCCATTTATATCTCTCAAGCAGCTACGGATTTGAGATTCCAGTCGTCCTTCAACTCTCCCCGCCTGCCCGTCCTGGCTCGTTTATACACAGCGACTTCGCTTCCAACGCTTCCACCACCTCCGTTCATTTTATATCCCGCTACGTGATATTGCCGCGGGCTATGTCGGAGCTGGTAGGGCTTGTCATCGCGGGGAAGCCGAACTGTTGGAATGACTAGAACTTGACGAGCTGATACCATGCAGAGATCTTTGCAAAGGATTCCCAAGCCACTCATTATCCATTCGTTCATACCACGATAATCAATAGTACCACTTGCACACTGATTGCGAAGCTAGGATTCACTGGTGTTCTGGCTCTACCTGCCAGATCAGAACACCTTGGTTCGAGGCGGCGGGGTACTACAATAGCGTAGCGGCTAACTAAAGGACAATCTGGAGCCGCCAGCAGACCAGTTTCACTTTGCCACTGTGATAGTCTCGAGAAGAGCAAAAGTCCTGAAAATGAATCCCTACGTACAAACGAATAATATAAGTAGTAGTTGTACAGCAGAAGAGTGCAAGTACAGCTTTATTCACTTGAAAGTGCCCTGATTGTATGGAAGATTCCGGAAAAAGCTGGAAGTCTTATCGGTGAATAAGCTGTCTAGGCAGCCTGACACTAGCGCGCCCCACCACTCTCCTTCCCTCATAATCACATCACCTCACCAACTTCCAACTCATTTCCTTACCAATATACAAACTCGACTTTTCTCTCTCGTACCCAAGCTAAATCAACATAAACTTCATCGCTCACACAAATCAAACCTCATTCTATCAAAATCGCAGTCATGCAGATCTTTGTTAAGACGTGTACGTTCCACAGCTCATCCGTGGGAGGCCTCGCCACCCGCCAACTACCACCTCGCAACATCCGCTAACATATTCATAGTAACTGGCAAGACCATCACCCTTGAGGTCGAGTCCAGCGACACCATCGACAACGTTAAGTCGAAGATCCAGGACAAAGAAGGAATTCCTCCCGATCAACAACGCCTCATCTTCGCTGGTAAGCAGCTCGAGGACGGCCGCACCCTCTCCGACTACAACATCCAAAAGGAGTCAACTCTCCATCTCGTCCTCCGCCTTCGTGGTGGCATGCAAATCTGTAAGTCAACATCTATCCAGCACTCCCGATCTCACCTCTAACATCTTCGCAGTCGTGAAGACCTTGACTGGCAAGACCATCACTCTCGAGGTCGAGTCGTCTGATACCATAGACAACGTCAAGTCGAAGATTCAAGATAAGGAGGGCATCCCACCCGACCAGCAACGCCTCATCTTCGCCGGAAAGCAACTCGAAGACGGTCGAACCCTCTCCGACTACAACATCCAGAAGGAATCAACCCTGCACTTGGTCCTCCGCCTCCGTGGTGGTATGCAAATCTTTGTCAAGACTCTTACAGGCAAGACCATCACACTGGAAGTCGAATCATCTGATACGATTGACAATGTCAAGTCGAAGATTCAAGATAAAGAGGGCATCCCACCCGACCAGCAACGCCTCATCTTCGCCGGAAAGCAACTTGAAGACGGTCGAACCCTCTCCGACTACAACATCCAGAAGGAATCAACCCTGCACTTAGTCCTCCGCCTTCGTGGTGGTATGCAAATCTTTGTCAAGACTCTCACAGGCAAGACCATCACACTGGAAGTCGAATCATCTGATACGATTGACAATGTCAAGTCGAAGATTCAAGATAAAGAGGGCATCCCACCCGACCAACAGCGTTTGATTTTCGCCGGTAAGCAGTTGGAGGATGGCCGTACGTTGTCTGATTACAACATCCAGAAGGAAAGCACTCTGCACTTGGTTCTTCGTCTCCGTGGTGGTATGCAGATCTTCGTCAAGACCTTGACTGGTAAGACCATTACGCTGGAGGTTGAGTCTTCAGACACAATCGATAACGTAAAGTCTAAGATCCAGGACAAGGAGGGCATTCCACCTGATCAGCAGCGATTGATCTTCGCAGGTAAGCAGTTGGAGGATGGCCGTACGTTGTCTGATTACAACATTCAGAAGGAGAGCACTCTCCACTTGGTGTTACGTCTGCGTGGTGGCCAATAAGTGGTATGGTGGCTAGCTCTAGGTTTCTTTATGACTTGCGATGGCGTTCCCGGCATAATCCAGGCTGGCAAGCTCTACTTATGATACACTGGCATGTGTAATCGCTTCTACCCATAGTGATACTATCTTAGTCCAATGATAACAACATTAGGGCATACTCTTATTTTCTTTCTGAAATGTGATTTCTATCCTCCACGCGTAAAAAATGGGAAAAGTGTTGAAACATGGCTTTCGCTTTCCTTCCATACTAAGCTTTTTCAAACTGGTAGATCTGCCTAACTTTCTTGTTCCTCCACACGCATCAGTCTTTGCTTCCTAAAACTGCGACTTGCTCTTGGAGATTATCTCGTAAAGAAATCAATATGCCGTCAGATTTGCCTCCCTGAAGAAGCTATCAGAGGCTGCCTGGCTGCATATTTTGTCGAAGTTTGTTGCGAACCAGACATCTATCTCAGCACCAGCCACCAACTTCAGCTACGCCTTCCCCCAAGCTTCCGCAACTCTTCAGATCAATGTGCATATATCGGAAAGAGGGATTGGATGACTGGGAAGGGACCTGAGCCAAAGAGTATCGAGAGCGTGTTGTAACGAGCTCAAGCATTCAACTTTCGAGAGACCGAAGTCTCATAAGCTTTGGCGCAACCGTAGAACGACGTCAACGTCCGCCACTGAGCATAACGAACCCTATAGAGGAAAATGACTACAGAACAGAATCACCATCCATTGCGGCCTCGCAGGAGAGGGGAGAGCAGCATAGGCAACAAGCCGAAGGACATATCTGTCACTCTGAAAGCAGCTGCCAGTGTGGGCAAAGTTACTCGCGCGAGGTTTGAGCCTCTACGCGAACATACGGGGGAGGCATGGGGAGTGGTCCATCTATACCGCGGTGGGGATTCTACACCAGGGTTAGGAGGAGGGGTGGAGGAGGTCTACCATGTTGATAGCTCTTCTGCGAAGAGTGCCGCTACTGGTAAGGCTACGGCCAGTGCAGACCCGGACTATGGAAACGAGGATGAGTGCACGATACTATGCGTGCCAGCTGTGCCAGCGTACTTCTCGCCTAGCGACTTTCTGGGTTTTGTGGACGAGAAGACAAGGGAGCAGGTTAGCCATTTCAGAATGGTTATGACGGGGCAGGATAACATGTACCTGGTGCTTATGAAGTTTAACAATGGAGGCTTCGCGCGGAGGTGGAAGACCGAGTGGGATGGGAAGCTGTTCAACAGCCTTGAGGTATCTTCGCAGAGGATATTCCGAGATGGAAGAAGCTGACGAGTTGCTGTAGCCAGAAGCATGCTATGTCACATACATCAAGTCCATCACCTTTCAGACAGAGAAGAATTCGAAGACAAACAACTCCTTCCCCGAGCTCTCCTACGACCCTTTCTCTCCCTCGAACTCAGCTTTCACGTCTATACAGTCTTCTACACCACTGCCAGCAAACATAACAGAGGTTCCCACCTGTCCAGTCTGTCTGGATCGCATGGACGATTCCACTGGCCTTGTCACCATTCTTTGCCAGCACGTATTTCACGGGGATTGTATAAAGAAGTGGCGAGGCTCTGGCTGTCCAGTCTGTCGGCGCACCAATCCTGCTCTCGCAAGCACGTCATTCAATTACGATCCAGCGAACCCACCATTCGGCAGTGGTGAATCTCCATTCTGCAGTACTTGCGACAGTGCAGAAGATCTGTGGATCTGTTTGCTTTGTGGAAACGTTGGCTGTGGTCGATATAAGGGTGGACATCAGAAAGATCACTGGAAAGCTACGGCACATAATCTTGCATTGGAAATCGAAACGCAGTATATTTGGGACTACGCTGTATGTATTCACCGCTCTACATCATTGACTGGGTTTGGTTGCAATCCAAACTAACAAGATGCTAGGATGACAAATGGGCTCATAGATCGATACGACAGAAAGACGACAGCAAAATCATGGACGAGCCACGCTCCATTTCAGACCAAGGTCCCCTGGAACCTCAAGCACAGATGACTTACGCTCAGAGCCTTACTAGCAGCGATGCCGGCAAAGAAGCTCATCACCCTACCGTCCCCTCGGAACATGACGTCGAGATGCGTCTTGGATACATGCTCCAGCCCATCCTCGACCAGCAACGAGCATATTTCGAAGAGCAAATGGCACTAGCCAATAGCGAGGCCACAGCAGCCACCGCCGCCGAACAACTTGCCTCAGACGAAGCAACAGCAGCCACCATCGCCCTCGAAAAAGTTAACTTCAGCAACGCGACCATCCGCGCGGAGAACCAATCTCTTACAAAAGATCTCGTGCGAGAGAAGAGCAAGTCTGAGAAATCGACCGTGCTTGCGAAAAGCATGACGAAAGCCTTTCAGGAGGAGAAAAGGCTGAGTGAAGGGCTCTTGGAGAACAACACGCGTTTGCAGAAGCTGGTGAAAGAGCTTGAAGCGAAGATTGCGGAGCAGAAAGGTGAGATTGGAGAGTTGGAGGAACAGGTAAGGGATCTGTACTTGAACTTTGAGGCGCGGGATAAGTTGCAGGCTATGGATCTTGAAGAGGGGGAGTTGGAAGGCGGGAGTCTGGTTGCAAATCCTGGGAAGGGAAAGGGCAGAGGGAGGAAGAAATAGATGAGACATAGTTTTGGATTTATTGTTATGGGAGATGTAATCATGGAGTTCCGGGATGGCAGAAGATATCGATATCATGGGCGGCGTTGAAGGAATTTGCATGCACATATCAGCGCTACACATCGAATGCAGTCGTTGGCTGGGGTGCGGTATAATGAAATGACTACAAAATTCATCGCCTGCAGCTAAGTGATTTCCATCTTTCGCAAAATTATCATATCTCCAAATGCTATGCACCACCATTCAACCTCCCTTCTTCCTCACCCCTTCCTCTCCCCTTCCTCACGTGAACCTTCATATACTTATACACGGCAAACACAAGGATAAGCAGCAGCGCCGTTGTCGCCGCTAACATGGTAGGCCAGTACCAGATCCACCATCGCCGCCGTTTGTACCAAGCATACAATTGCTCCCATCTGCTCATCTCGAGGATGTGCGAGGATGCTGTGCCAATTGTTCCACGCTCGATGTCGGTGTTTGTGGCTGGCGTGGGCAGGGAGAGGACGGTAGGTGTGATTTCATCGTACATGTGGTTTTCATTTCTTGTGGGAGTGGTAAAAACAGGTTGTTGTGTATGAAAAGATTAGTGGTTTGGGAGGGTGGGTGGAGGTTGGGTAGAGGAGTTGTTTGTTATGGGCGGCTGTTCGTTGTTCTGTTGTTTATGTGCAAATATCTTTCAGGGAAACCAACTTAGATGAACACTACGGTTTTGGAGGATGACGAGTGTTATTCCAGCGGATATTTATAGTAAGCAGTGTAGGTACTGGGTCAGAGAGACTACGTTGCTGGTGACTTGTGATGGTGATTGGACAGCGCACGAACAAGTTGGTAATCTAAGAAAGATTGGTTTATAAGTCTGGAAAATAAGCTAAATTTTGATATACTAAACAGATATACGAAACAAATTGCCTACAATCCAAGTTCATTGACTTTAAGCTCTACAAAGTCTACAGGTGCCTGAACGATTAGCAGAATATGATAATACTCTCACAGCAAAACATAACTTCCTTACCATCGCAAGAACTCACCTGTGCAATATACCTAGCACAAACCGACCAAATCATTTCTCTCACACCTGAACGCCATTATTTGCACGAGGACCAATTCCCGCCATCACGGCTGCCATGCCCTGGACCGCAAAGACAGCCAGGCTGGTGTAGAAGCGATGTCTGAGATAGTGCCAATAGCCGCGCTTCACATGGCCAGCCTCGAGGTTGATCAGGGAGTGGCAGCTGAGCATTCCGTAGATGAGGGCTATGGTGCTGGCATTGGCGTCAGAGGTGCGGAGAAGCGCGACTTGGGGTAGGACTGGCATGGTTGTGCGCATTCTAATGGTGTGGATTTGGACTGGGAATGGATTTTGGTGGGAGGGAGAGGTGATTATCTGAGGATGGCGCAGAGGCAACGAGGAGTCGAAGGGATGGACGGATGGAAAGATTGATAGCAGCAGAACAGGTGTGTTGAACAACTCTGGCATCTCTTGTGATCACTTAACCGTTGGGATAGCCAGTGCTCAATGGAGAATATGGGACGAGTAGCTGCGTATGGGAAGAGCTCTGGCTCTTGCTCTGGTTCAAGAAGAGGAGCATTCAATTCCAAATATATTGTTTTGGTTGGGGTGCACAATGCTGGTGTTATCAGTATACTTTTGCCCTGTTGTTCAGCCAAATATTGCTTTGGTGTGCAGTAAGTGCTTTCATCTTCGCCTACGTACTATATGGGATGCAACAACGACCATAATTGCTGCCTCAATAACTTGTTCACAATGTCTCCTAGTCTCAAAAAGTATGAGCTAGCTGCAGACATATCTCGCCTTACGAACTGTAGAATCTGATCAACTCCACCAGAATAGTCAAAACTTATTCATATCTCTACTCATCCAGCTCAGTGTTTTTGATACCTCCCCCCTCCATATTGCCCCTGAGAAGAATCCTCGCCTTTTGCATGAGCTGATTTAGAAGAAGTGGTATGCCTGTTTGATGAACAGCTGAGTAGCCAAGAAGCGAGGGCAGTGCAACTCGCAATATCTCCAGTACGCCTACCAGATAGCCTACTCAGTCTTTAGTTCATGATGTCGTTGCTCTTAAGTTTGCCTCGGAAATTGATTCGTATGCAGAGGACCGTCTTTTTAGAGTAATGCCACCGACTTCAGAAGGTGGGAATAACGCATGATATGAGATTGGCAAGACTTGCCTCGCATCAACCGCAATGAGGATTTGCCTTGGCTGAGGTTCATGAATGGAAAGTCACACGTGACTATCTCGCTTAGCCCCTGATCGCCTATTATTGTGCCCTGAGAACGGTATTGTCAAGTTTGACAATGAGAACGAGTATGCCAGTTACAATTGCGGTTAGAACAATGAGTATTGAATAGAAAATTCCCATTAATAGTTTGTATAATGCGTAGCAGGTCTGATTGTGTGGAGGAAAATCCTCAATTTAATGCAAAGACAGTCCCCAGTACTCCAGTCCCTTCCAAACACTCCTGACCCCACCTGAACAACGAGAGAAAAATGCCATTATGCTCCTCCTTGAACTCCGATTTCGTACTCACAAAACTCCAAACAATAACTAATCCAAAACCCTCTCATCTCCCAGGCCATGCTCCTTCATCAAGGATCAACTTCTGTCCCACCTAGCCCCCTCTAAAGACCATAAGAAAGTATCCCCCTCGCTAAAACGCTCAATTTATGCCGATGAGTTGTGCTATGCTGTGCTGCTGAACAAATGAAAGTCGTGTGGCTGCCCGTGAAGACTTAGGCCACCTGCTGCTTCTGAGTAGTACCATTAATGAATAGGCGTGAGAAGATACTGCCACCCTTCTTCTTGGGCTTCATGTCCATCGCTTCGCGCTCGAGTGATTCACTATCAACCTCGCAAGGGAGCATGCCGGGCTTGTTGTAGTAGTCTGGGATGCGGACATGCACCACGTCTCTGCCGGGTCGACGGTTAGACTCGGGGCTCACGCTGTAGTTGCCGGCGTAAGACACCTCGAGCTCTTCAGAAAAGCTGCCGACGGAGGATGCTGGGGTGCCGGTGCGGGAGATGGACGAGACGTATGAGGATGCGGAGGAGATTGAGACAGAGTCGCCAGAAGCACTGCGGGAGAGCTGTGGAACCTCGTCGGCAGATGGTGGTGAATTGGAGTATTGCGTTCGTATTATGTTGCCAGATGCATCGGTATGTTGAACGTATTCTGCAGAGTATCCGTGGTACTGGCTGGCCTTCTGTGATTGAAGACGGGCAACTTCTTCCTCAAGACGCTGTTGCTCCAACTGCGCTTGGCGACGGCTTTCCTTGAGACGCTGTTGTTGTTCTTGGGCGATGATCTTGGAGCGGATCGGGGCCAGGAAAGGATCAAGGTTATCATAGAGATCGTTCTCGGTGATGGCAAGATCCCAGTCAAGGAGGAAGAGCAGCTGCTTCTCCATGAGATTGACCTCTGTGCGTGAGAAGCCAAAAGGCTCGAATCCTCTGACGTTGGAGTAGTTGGCCCAGTGCTTGTTCTTGGGCGAGGAGTCGTTGAGATACTTGGCGGCCAAGATGAGAGCAGCTAGGAAGATGCGGTGGACAGTGCATCTCAGACCTTTGGCGACAGGAGGAAGTCGAGACTTGAGTCTCTCCAGGTAGACCAGAGAAGACATAAGAGTAGGGACTTGAACATTAGATTTTCGTACCAGGGAACTAATGAAGCGTTCCAGGGAAGGCAGATCCGGTCGATCATCCTCATGAGGAGGTGTGTGAGGAGGTGAGGGTGGTAAGCGACTGGACCTAGGTGATACAGGCTCGCACTGAATTACTTCCTGAGACTTTCTCGCAAGATAAGATATCATGCGGTTGTCGACAGGTGAATAGATGAAGTGCTCGAGGGCTGCTTCGTTCAATGACCTAGTGATAGACATGATTGTGTGATGTCAACGAATGTGTGTGATGTTGATAGGTAGTGAAGAGTTCGGTGATGAAGGGAACCCGTAGGCTAAGTATACTCGACGAGACAAGGGTTGGCGGATGTCGACGATGATGATGTTGTTGCTATAGTATTGTGGGAGGAAAATATGCTCTACAATAGGCTGCTAGTGTCGCAATTCAGACTTTGTCTGATGCAAGCTCGGACAATAATTGTACAATGGGAATAAGCGAAGGAATTAATTCGGAGCGAGTGACCCAAGTAATCCAAGAGGAATTATTGCACTGATCTCGTGTATCGATTGAAGGGCGTTCCCGACCAGCGGAAGAAATCCAGAAATCCAGAATTTTGGTGTGAGTTGAAGCAGATGGCAAGCAATTGACCGTCGTGAATCCAGTCTATGCTGGAAGTTGAACAGTTTGACTGGTGTTTACTCACTGAGGATGAGGCTAGAGGAAGTGGATGGATGTGAGGGATGGCGTGAATCGTGTTTTTGGCCTAGCCTAAGAATGTTCCTGAACCACCAGAGATGCTGGATGTTATATCCTTGTGGATGAGAATTAAATGCAAAGCAAAGCTTTGAGAGAAGTTCAAAATGACAAGCTGATAAGTGTTCAGGTTGTCAAAGGATATCGGACGGTAGGAAGGTGTTTCGTGGGGACGCACAGACTGAGTGACTTGTCGGGTTGGATGCTTGGGGGTCTGAGTGTTTCGTTTTGGGTGAGTCTACGAGGAATATTTCTGCACTCCTGGTGGATTTGTGACTGATTATCTGCACTCCTGTTGATGAAGTCGACGGCCAGCTGTCGAGGTCGTGATTAGATGATATAGGGGGTAGGGTAGTCGACGGGGAGGCTTGTGAATGGATAGGTAGGTGAGAGATCTTGGATGGGTTTGGGCACTGGCGGATATATGTATACCTTGGAGTCTGCTATGGCTATGGCGCTGACGGGCCAGTAGTTGGGTACAAAGCCAGGAGTTCTGCGTTGCTATGTTTCCACAGAAGCATTCCAATTCTAAGCTGGTGCTATCGACTGGTTCCTAGTAAGGAATGCCCAAGAATGCGTACAAATGGTTGGACCAGCGTGAATCCTAGGCGCTAGATATGGCAGTACTGATTTGGTGTCCTGTTGGCTCACGTCTTCCAGGGATACGGACCCTGCGGTTTCAGCCCGATCTTCTCAACTGAAGGGAGAAGGGCGACTGATTTCTCTGCAAGGTGGTGATATGAACTGTGGCACTAAAGATCGATCGGATGGCTCAAGGGAAGGGAATGCTTTCAATGTTGAACGGAGGTCCTTGGAACGCAGTAGATAGTCTGAATTGCTGTTGTCCGTCCTTTCTTCAGTGTTTCATCGCTCGCTACCGCCAATAGACATGATGCAGGGAGGGCAGATCAAAGCAGAAGAATGTTGAAGGTTTTGCAATATAATGTGATTGTGACTGGAGAGTTGAACCTATGATTGCAGCAGACTAGACTGCCAGCAAACACCATGGAGTCACTGGCGCGTCAAATGGCATTAAGTGTTCACGTTGACAGACAAGATTGCATCTCAAATCAGTGTCATCCATCACGCAGAGATATAACTGGTATCACCCATTGTCAATAATTGGCATATGATAGGTAGTACTGAGCCCCCCCCCTCCTCCATGATCATAATCATGATCAAACATTGTACAGTAAATGGCTGGTGAAGAGTGCAGATCGTTGTATACCTGACAACAGCGACGTGTATAGGAGCCTTTGACAACGAAGTCCATGCCTGCATCATCATCTATCATAGTCTGGAGAGGACTATTGCCTCCATAGCCTGGAAATCGAGTTTGAAATGAACCAAGTGGGACAGGCGAAGACTTGTGCTATGTATTTACTCGTGCAACGCATACAAGCAACCACAATAGATAGGTATAGGCTACTGTATCTTATGCGGTGCAGTACAGCTGAGATGGAAACCAGAACGATAGGCTTTGGAGCGTTCGGTGACGGCGAGTCCATGCCTGGACCACAGGCGAAGACTTGTGGCTGGGTCAATGCCAAGATGTCTAGTTTGCGTAACGTGACCAGTCGTTGGCCATCATCGTCGCGACTCTATGAAATACGAAACCCGGAGGAGGCATCCGGGAAACTGGGGAAGCTAGAAGGCATCTCGGCAGCATTGGGGGTACTATATATCAACAACCAAGGCCACTTTTGACATTCACACAACACGAAACCCTATGTAATTCGTAAACAGAATCTGCATCATCGTAGCACCGGTGGTGTCAGTGAAGAAACTGCTTGTATAACACCCATTACGCATTACTCAGAATATGACAATACTTTTGAACCTGATGACTTTGGATGTTAATGCACGTGACCAAGAAACACCTCGCACCTTTGGTCATTCCAGCCCCTGAAGATAGCTGAGTTCTCGATATTCAAAACCACCTTAATCAGGCCCCACCTCAAAGCTCTGTACACCACCACCAGGACACAGGTTCAGGCCTCTACGATACACCGTAATTTCCTACCAACTTCAAAGCATCGCAGCGAGACGTTGAACTGAACAATGAGGATGGCACAGGCGGCTCTAGCGAGGCTGAGTAACGTCGGGAGCCGCGACATCCATGCTCGCACCAAAGCAAGCGCTCGCTCATTGTACGATCATCTTATCCAAGCGCCGACATGATCTCTCTTTCTCGTCAGAGATCTCATGAGTTTGAGAGCTTCAGCAAGCGCCGGCGCGCTTGTGTGCAGTCCAGCCGGCCAGCCAGCCAGTTTCATGCCCGGATTTAGAACAAAAATTCGGCCGGGAGGGTTTTATCGCTGTAAGGTTACGTATTGCTGGGATTTGGATCGCTCCTTTCTCAGTACTACCACAGGATGTTACTCATCCTTCAAATCCGTGCGTGCGTTCGATCGATTTGACATAACACAGGTAGAGTGACGCATTGTCAGCTGGTCTTCCTCTTTGGAAGCCGGTCTCGCGGTCTTTCCGATCTTGGCAAGTGCCTTGCCTTCACATTTAGATAGATCTATGCAGGCTTCCGTATCCAGAGGAGAGATATATACCAACTGGGACGGTGCCTGGCTGACAAAGTCATTCAACCTCATGGATCTTCGATCTCAAGGCCCAACATACATCCATCAATCTGCACAATGCCATCATGTGTGGTCAATTGCTGCATGTGGAGATTTTGCTGAGACACTTTGTGCCTTGAGGTTTGTGAGACTCAAGTTATGCGAGCGTCTGATTGGATCGTACGTCTTCAGATTTGTATCGCTGGGCAGATCAGCTTGCTGACTTCCGGTTGGCTCGCAAAAGGCCATTGCTACCAGATCGTCCTCGTGCGTCACTTCTCTTATAGTGGCATAATATGAGGGTGTTGAGAAAATGCTAAGACTCAAACCAACATCCTCGCCCTGCTATACTTCTAGTCCATGTGTGGAGTGAGGGATGAGGCTATCACTTTTCCTAACAGCGGTATGGCGAGGGGCTTCTATCAGATATTGTCTACGCTGTCAAGCAGTCACTGAACCGGAAGCCTTCAAGCTCTGATACAATCATAACAGTACAAGGCGTCTACGTGAATCAAGACTTCAAGACATTCCTTTGCGTTCACGTCAGGAAGCAACAGCACATACTATACCATGTGAAGTCTAATTGTGGCATAAAGAGTATGGACGCATATCTTGCTGCCCGACGCAGACTGTACTTAGACCAATTCAGTTCTATCCTCTTTTTGTGCATGCAGCTCAAAGCCCCTCCGTTGCCAAAAAATCGTTGGCATGCTTTGTGACAAGGAAGCGTCTCCTGCGCAGTGCACTTTTCGATCCTGATCTCGGGCGTCCGCAGAGGTACGCACGTAGATGTCTGTGTTCGCTACCCCAGACCTCCGCCCCTGGTATCTGGTATCTTGCCCCCGGCGACTTGTAAGGGGCTATCAAACAGACGTCTCTTGGAGTATGATGTTAAGTTGCAAGTCCGTTTGGAGCAAGTCACAGATGTAGCATCCGTTTTGCTGAAGTTGGAAACTTCAAGAACGAGCAGTAACCTTTTCTGGTCATATAATTCCCGTTGAGGGCTCATCGTTCTAACGACTCGACTGCTAAACTACAAAGGGGTATCCTCGCACACGCCCGAGAAATATTCTGTGTGGATATATACATCGAAGAAACATCGTCGGCATCTCTCTCTCATTCATTCATCTTCCATCCAACCGCCTTCTTCGACCAGATAGGTCACAATCTTCTCTTTGCACCTCTTCAGCTCTATACCCAAGCCTGAGCTCCAGAGCTCCTCCACACACCTGACTTTCTCCTTCAGATCATCTGTCAGACGTACTCCTTCGTCCTTTTCAACTTCGCCGAGCTCGCGCTCAACTTCTTCTTCCACCTCTCCCTGAGCAACACGCTGGGTCCTCATAAGCCGACAATTCGCGAGCGTGACACCGCTCTTGACTTCATGAAGCAAGCAGAGTAGATTCGTCTGGCTCTCAATGAACTGGTATGTGCTCTTTTCACAATGTCCCAGCAAGCTGTATAAGTACTGCATGGGGTACTCGAAGTAAGACGGGTTCTCATCGTACTCTGCGGCCGGGATTTGTATCTGGAAGCCCCCCAAGTTATGCGGGACCTTGTCCGTGATTCTAGAGAGATCTGGTGCAATATCCCAGAAAGCGTTGAGTAGAGCTTCCACCCCTTCCTGCACATGCTTTTCGACTATGTCCATGAAGCTTTCGATCCGTTTCAACATGGACTGCTCGTTTTGTAACCTTCTTTGCAGAGCGTCGTTGGCGAAGAACTTGACCGCATTTTCAGCTTTGGCTGCATTCTTGGCGAGTTTGTAGGGTATGACGACCATGTCTCGATAGCGGTCATTACGATCTGATAGCAAATCATAGACTTCTTTATGCAGCGATTCTCTGGCTTCGAATATCCATTTCAGCAATGTAAGTTTTTCAAGCAATTCTGGCTGTTCGTCTCCCTCTTCTTGCGTCGAGTTTGGGTCGTTCTGTTGTGCTTCAACAGATATCTTGGAGCCTAACTGTTCAAATGAGGCCGTGGCACGCTCAATGCGATCCATAAGCAGGGTGTTGAGTGGTCCGACGACTTGTTCCTGAAACAATTGAAATTCTACCTTCGAAGCTTCTTTCGTCTTTTCAGCCTCGGTGATCTCGGCGCTGTCTTCCATCTGTGCTGCATCTGCGTAAGTGATGTTGCCATCCCTTATCTCGCGAGAGATTCTTGATCGAAGCGATGCTCGTCGATTTGAAGCCGCAGTCTCGTTTTCTTTTCTCACTAGGGTGCTGTCTTTGACGAAGCGAGCTTTTGTGGCTTCAACTTCTGTGAAGTCGCTCAAAGTTCGGACGATCGTACGTATGGATGTAAGATCGGGATGGTTGTTATTGACTGCTGGATGATGTCGAGGATACGGAGGTGGGAGTGTGACGAGGCGGGAAACATCCAGGTGAGCTGGATTTGGCGTCGGCGGATGAGGTGAGAAAGGTATGACGGATTTCGCTGAATTTGGCGGCGACGTGTCTTCATGTAGACCTACTTTTTCAGGTGGATATTCGCTCGGACCGAGCGCATCTCGATTACTAGGTCCAGCCGCATTCTCATCCATTGCTGCCCCGGCATATTGCAGCTTTTCTCGCAACTCTCGAGGCACTCCCATGTATTTAGACTCTCGTTTGGACCGCTCTAGTCTCTGCGACTGATTACCTTGCGATCCGCCATCACTGACCTCCCACCATCGACTACTAGGACGACCTCTGGAATCTGAGCTATCTAAAGCTTCACTGACACTCATACTCGGAATTGGCGACAGTGAAGGCTTGTAGTTGTTCCACCAAGTTGTGTCTGGCGGAGCTGCAGGAGAGTTTTGGCCACTCGATGGGGTATCTGGCGGCTGGGTTTGCAGTTGGGGAATATCAAGTTGTGTACTAGCAAAGACAGAACTTCTGAGGGACCTTGAACCGGGTCCTATTGAAGACTCCGGAGTCCAACCACCGCGCGAAACTGATGACTCCCTACGAGAACTATATGGTCGGAAGATATCACGAGTCAGCTCCAGGACTTCAGACCCCATAGCATCGATAGCAGATGAGTATTTATCTCTGCGTATCCGAGATTCCGTCACGATAAAGTCGGCGAACATACGAACTCGGTCATCATCGCTGGCTGCAGCAGCTTCTTTCTGTACGAAAGCTTGATGTCTTTCGATAGCAGCCCTGACAAATTGCTCCGCTGGAACAGGCGGCGCGCGATCTGACATGGATTGTCGGCTGGCAGGCCTCGACAGTGGCGCACTCGCTGGGCCAGAGTGAATGAGTGGGCGGGAAGGCGATCCAAGAGCATATCTGTGAGGAGGTGTCGGGAGGGCTTTGGGAGGAATCAAGGGGGAACCTTCTGTGTATGATGACTTATTGCTCGGGCCTGGCGAGAACGGGGGAGTTGGAGTTGGGTGACGAGAGGAATGAAGTCCTCTTGAAGTGATACCTGGGGTCTGAACTGGGGTACTCTGACTAGACATGTTGCCTGTCCTTGGTGTTTCGATTTTTGCCGAATCAGTGTTGAATGACTGCGCACTCCTAGGAGTAGATTTTGAGATCTCAGGTCGCCGTCCCAGAATCGTGAGTGGAGGCACAGTGCTATCACCCGGTGAAATCGCATCCGCCCAGGGGTTGTTTGAGGAGTCTTCTGCCACCTTTTTACCACTCTTGCTTTCACTCCTCCTTTCACGAAGACTCTTTGGATCTCCTCTGACTGCATGGTGTCTGGATAAACCAGAGTTACTTGATCCGGAAAGTGACTCAGCAGCAGCCGAGCTTGATGCAATGCTGCTAGACGTATCTATTACTAAGCCTCTGTTTGGTGACTTGCCTCTACGTGCAGTGTCCTCATCAACCCACCCCGCAGGAGTCGGAGGTACTGGACCCAGTGTAGACGTGATGAATGTTGTATTTGGTCGTCGTGTCGGCGGAGATATCGCCATGTCACGATCCGTAGTCCGACTCATGCTCTGGGATCGTCCTTGTGGTGGTGGAGGCCCAGGAGGAGGCGGCGGTAGCGGCAAACCGGGAGCCCATCGAGACACAGACGATCCTCGCGAGCGTGGCATCGAAGGTGTGTTTATCGCACCAGCGGAAACCGCTCGACGTGAGGCAGGAGGCCGAGAATCAGCGTCGTATCCGTATTCTGTCTGGTGTAGTGAGTCCGGAACAAAATTCAATGGTTGGGGTGTGTGACTTTGGTCTATATCAGGGAATAGATGGGGGACAGGAATTTCAGAGCCATGCCTCCTACTGAAGACAGTGTTATTGTAAAGAGTTTGTGGTCGTTCGGGTAGAATTCCCTGCTGTGGCCGATGAAGTGATGGTGGAGGAGTATGGAAGGCTGCACTAGATGATGGTTCTGGCGAGGATCTATACGCCTGACTTGGAGATATCCTCGTAGCAGGAGAACCACCAGAGTACGTCTCATCTGCATGAGAAACTGGTTGTTGACTTCGAGGAGGTGAATATGGCGGAGGAGCAGGAGATACCACTAGAAGGTTGATCAGCAACCTTGTATCCGAACGGGTCTGACTGCTAGTTGAGAAACTAGTGGTTCTTTACCTTCTGGATCCCTAGATCGTGCGAATAGTGGTTGACTATTCCCATGATCTGTACCAGGAGAAGGCGCCCATTGCTGAGGATTGTATTGTCTAACGGCACTCAGTGGGGTATATGCTGCTGTGCTGTGAACGAATTGGGCACTCAGGGAGTTTGCGGAGACAGCCGATGCAGGTGTATGTTGAGCTGGCGACTGCTGAAGAGTGTTAAGTTGCGTTGTGAGGGGGTTAAGATCCAGGCGTCGGCGAGCTACCTGATCCCTCAGGAAACTCATGCTGGACTGGAATGACTGCCTCTGGCTCTCTTAACAGAACGGACCTCTTCAGAGACTGTAACGCTCTCCAAGCTTCGACTCACGGTCGTGTCTCTGTCCAGAAGGCATCTGGATGAGCAATTGAAGTACAGGAGTGCAGTCCGAGGCTCGTAGGTGCTGAAGGCAAATGGAAGAGCGAGCAGGCCAGCAGCCCTTAAGGCATAGCTTCAGGCACACCTAGTTTCCAACTCACGCCAATTGGGATTCGCCGATAGGTAGATACCTGCAGTGGCTGGACCACCGCAGTACTGGACCACCGCAACACCACTGTGAGTAAATACGGGGTTAGCTGTGAGATGGTCACCTGATGTGCTGCATCCCAGCGCTAGTCTGCTGCACAGCACGGACCTTAACGATATAAATACACCAGAGAGCCAGCTGTCATTGGATACTCAATTGACAGCGTGCTGCACGTCTAAGCAAACTCTAAGTGCTCTCGCGAATCAAATGTACGTATTTACCTGAATCCCGACGCCTAGTCCAACGTCAAGGTCTCCACGTTGTATTGGGCGCTTATAGAAGTCTTGGCGCGTGATTCGAGGATAAAGGCATTGCATTGCTATGAGATAGAGAACGAGCGCTAAATGCTTCTGTATCAAGAAGGGAAAGACTTTGTATAGTACCGTTAAATACACATGACCAAAAGGTTCGACCAGATTGCATGCAGTAAAAATCTTATATTCAAACAGTGGTAAACTGTTTGTGTGACATCTGCCCACCACTACCCATCCAATGAATATATACTGTCGATATCGAAAAAAGCCAGCTAGCTTGAAAAATCTGCCGTGTGGGTGGTACGAAGTCTGAGTGCCGTATTTAGATGCATGCAACTGGTTTTACGGAGGATTTCAAGCGTCGATCTCTCAAGAATGCATAGAGGCATGAAACTCCTTGCAGAACTGTAGAACACGTAGATGCATATCAACACTAACACTGAATTCTCTATTAAAGACATGCTGTCCTACAACTTGAGCCGCTGCATGTAGCTGCGAGTAGTCCAACTCATTCCAACAGAACGGACTCAATAGAACAGATGCTTTAGTCCCCATCTCTAGACCGGTTCCCTACAGCTGGGAATCCGCAAGATGGGCTGACAATAGAATCATTGGAGAGAGAAACTAGGCCCGGCTCTATCACATTGTACCACTAAGCTGTTTTCAATGGGAGCACTGCAGTAGGCTGCAATCCGCTGCTATGGCCTTGATTGTTTCTGCTGTTTTGATCAAAGGTTACTGTTCAATATGTAGGAGCAATTCGAGCTTCAAGTGAATTGTCGAGTGTCGGAATGAACGAATTCGAACACTAGCTTCAACCAATATACCGCTAATCCCAGTGCTAAAAGAGACGAACGTAGGCTTCACCTGGAAGAATATGAATTTACCATCACAAGATTGAATGGCTTGGTATTTTGACAACGTAAAGTCGGCTCCGTTGTCACAACTGCAGCCGCAGCTCTTTCTTCAGAGCTTTCCGTGAATGCTTCTATCGCACACACCTAACCATCACAGTTTATATGATTCCTACGTTACCAACCGCCTCATGGCTTCGAGGCCTTTTACTTGCACGATAGAGGGATGTGACAAACCGAATCAGAGACGCTGCGGATATCATGTCTATAATCAGCGCAGATGTCTTTTTCTGTGAATATTCCTATGAGTGTAACAACCCGAAGCAACATACCTACCCAGTCTATGGCCTAGTGCAATTCCTTCTCATATTCTCATCCGCGGATACTAGTCCGAAAACTATAGCGTCCAGATGATGATGAGTCTTGATACGCGGCTCAGGATGTTGAGTTCGAAGAACTCCGCTCCCGAATCAGTGAGGAGGCAGTCTGCAAGTTTGCTTCAAGCCTAAACAGCAGTCAGAGCTGTACCATCGAATATTCTCCCACAAGGGGCTCGGTTCTTATGATTGAAGGTGCCCACTATCACCCCCGTATTCGATTTCACGGTGGCTCTCCTTCCTGGTTGCTCCGAGTTCCACACGGCACCCACCCCGGTGCTCTTCTATCTTGGCTGGTTGAGTATGCGATGGTTAGCGAATATGCAACTCTAAGATTCCTCGAGACCATCACAGTACCGGCACCCCGAGCCTTCACTTACGGTGTTTGTGGCTCTGGGACGGACTATGGTGTTGGCATAAGCTTTATTCTCATGGAAGAGCTACCGGGGAAAACCATGGAATGACGAAGGCACTAAACTTTGATAAAACAAGATATGGAGCGGTTCCGCGGACATACTAGCAGAGTTGGAGAGACATCTTTTTCCCAAGGCTAGTTCTTTGTGTCTTGAATCATCGGGAATTGATGTAACAGCGGTTGCCAACGACAGTTTTCATGCTCTCGGCCCTAGAGGTCGCTTGAATACATCTACGGTCTACTATACTGTACGGACTGGGCAGCATTTGGAGCTCATTGCGGAACACCAGATCTATCTACAATATCCTATCGGGCTCTGCCTAGTATATCGCTTTATAGGAGACTATATATCTCAGTTGGTCCCACAAGAGGGAAATGAGACGACAGAGCAGTTCTTAAAGCATGTCGACGACAAGGGCGACCATCTACTTGTTGACGATCAGATGAACATTACCGGGATCATCGACTGGCAAATGGGACGAGTTGTGCCTCGACGCGAGGCTTTTGGTCCATCGCTTGTTACGGCAGATGTCAGGAACTGGTGCCCCAGCTCACTGAGCGCCAACGATGTTGTACTGGTTGATATTCTAGAGTGACGAGGTATCGCTGTCAGCGATGTGGCTAATTAAAAAATCAAGAAGGCTTGTCTGGGGACTGGAGTGTATGCCATGGTGGGAGCAGGCTTTATCGTTGGCGAATGCCATATTGAGAGCGTTTGGAGTGGATGAAGACTGGTCGCAGTTGGAGGAAGCCGCGTTGAAGTAGTACTACGAGACTGATGAACGTCTGAAGGAAGCTTTAGAGAGATTAGACCTGGCCAGCGAACAGGATACCTGGCGAGGGCACAACAACGAGGATGATTGGAATGACAAGGAGAGCTTCTGTGAGGATAGGGACTACGATGAAAAGACACTTGATGGAAGGGAAAGACAAACGTGACGGAGGAATGAACCCCAGATTTATAACGCCTAAAATAACTCACCGCTTTGGCTTCATATAGATAGCGAAGGATCCGACATAAAGATAGGCAGCCGGAAAGATGAGAGAGGAACAGGCATATAGGCCACCATGGGGGATTGTACAATGGTATACATGCCAAAAATAACAATTAAGGGGCGTTGCTGTGCTCGCCTTCTTGCTTCACCGGCGGTCGCACACGAATGTGCATCGCTAGACAGCACCCATCTCTTCTCCAGGCGGCAACTCCTTCCGTAGTGCCACATGCTCGCTGCATCAGAATCGCCGGCGTTATCCTCTTTGCAACTCCCGATAGGGCCCCATGTTATAGCACGCCTCTCATGTTCGTTATTCCTTCTCCTCACCCTTCAGTGTTGTTTCCGCGTATGAGAACTCTTCAGGAAGCTCCATTCCCACCCTCCTTGCAGTCATTCTGACTCTCTCCTCTTCGTCCATATTCATTCCTGGGTTATATCGCTCCAGCAATGTTGCGTACATCCGCTGTGCCTTGAAATATTGTAGAAACTGCTCGGCGTGCTCGATCGATGTGCTGGTTTCGGATGCGATTGTACTTCTTATTCGCATCTGAAGAGGTGTACGTGACGTTGCAGATACCGGTCGTGAAGGAAGTTCTCGTAAGAACGAGCGGTAGATAGATCGTAGCTTGCTGGGGGTAGCCATTGTATCTTCGATTTGCACAAAGTTTATAGATTCCAAACAAAAGAGCTGCTTGATGGAGAACTGACTGCAGAGTTGTGATCGATGTGAAAGATATCAAGTGAAGTTCAATGTACCAGAGCTCTTCTATCAGCCTCGTGGGCCCATATAAATATTTATCATCACAACTTTTTGACTTTGTAGCTTACCCGCCACTACAATATGTGTATTCTTGATGATGTTGAATCCATTGAAGCTCCACCCGAGTCTTCGCATACAATGCTTCCAGATATACTCAACAAAATGCTTCTCTCGAGGCCTTGCAACAACCAGCGAAGCTAGTCAACTACAATATGCATCAGACCTTCGATTTCCTACTTCCTCTCTGTCCTGTCACTGGGATACAGTGGCACCCGAGCCATCACAGCTCAGACATGCCTCTATATTCTTCGAGAAGCAGCCTCCCGCGTTCCTTTGGTCGGCGCCGAAATTCAAGACCATGGACTTCGGCAATAGCCCAGAAGTGTGCTTCTTAGGTCGTTCGAATGTTGGAAAATCGTCGATATTAAATGGTTTGCTGGGGCGAAAGATCGTGCATACAAGTTCCAAGCCAGGAAGGACGAAAATGATGAACGCATTTGCGGTTGGAGGATCAGAGGATAATGGGAAGAACAGACTGGTAGTGCTGGACATGCCAGGTTACGGAAAGGGAGGGCGAGCAGAATGGGGAACGCAGGTACTGAAGTACCTTGGGAAGAGAAAGCAGATGAAGCGGGCCTTTCTACTGATTGATGCTGAGCATGGTATCAAGAAAAGCGACATGCATCTTTTAGGTCTGTTCAAAGAGCAGTCAATACCATATCAGATCCTTCTGTCAAAGGTCGACAAAGTCCTTTTCGACGGCAAACGGAATCCCAGTCAAGGTGCCTTGGACTTTAGAATTGCCGAATTACAGAAGACTATGGAATCCGTGCTAGAAATGGTACAACCAAACCCAGAGGATTCGACGTGCGCCATAGGAGAGGTCATATCTTGCAGCTCCGAGAAATGGATCGATGGGAAGAGGTTGGGCGTTGATTTCATCAGGTTCGCAATGCTGAAAGCTGCGGGCTTAGAACATAGACCGGTGAAAAAAATGGCTAAAGTTATGGATGTCATACCCTTCGACCAGTTACCAGAATTCGACATGAATTGACGGGCGCTATCAATAAGATCGTCTGAACATCTGGCCGCTCTAAGATCTCTTTATTGAAAGAAATCATTCCCGCCGCTAGGGTAGCTACATACTTGGGACCGCCATACTATGTGGTTGGGGTGGCTATAATCAGTATTGAGAGCATTTAGGTGCTGTTCGTGGCAGCAAGTGGTCACCTACTCATGAGACGAATCGCGTCCGGATTGACGTCATCGTTAGAGTCATATGCCAAGTTATAGTATTCATTTCGTACCACAAGTATACCTGATACACTCCAGTCTTCATATTGACTTCAGGGTTTCCTCCCAATTGCTTCAATGTTGAATTCACAGCATGGTTAGGTAAACCTTTGTCCGTCTCAGCACCCTCAGTCATGTTTCTTGCTTCAATATCAATGACAATGACCTGTGACTACCGCCAGCAAAGGCCGGTGCACGGGGTTGAAGATGTATTTGAATTGCTTCCAGCAGCGGGCGAATAAGACGGGTTGTTGTGTCGTTCTTTCAATGAAAGACAGACTTCATAGCCATAGGCGCGCTCGTCAAGAGGCATGTTTGGTTGTCATCTCTCGCAGAGTAGGTGGCTAAGGTGGACCGTCGAATAGCGATGATTATTTCCAGGTAGCAAGCCGATTATCATATCTTTTTTGTCAATTTAGTTCTTATACTGGCGAAAGGTCCCTCACCTTCTTTCAACTGTCCTCAGAGCTGTCAATCCAGTAACCCAGCCCGCACCCTATTATAGCGAACATTATAGCTCCAATAGTGTAGAATAGCACCTTAATCTAGGATTGTTTACGATCTGGGGGAGGAGTTGGGGGAAGGGGTTGGGCCTGTGAGTATGGAGGATGTACTGCATCCAGCGTGTAAGGGAGTGCTTGCGAAGCAGAAGGTTCAGGCGCCCCATCCATTTGCGAAGGAGGAAGTGCTTGCGAAGCAGAAGATTCAGGCGCTCCGTTCCTTTGCGAATGAGGAGCTGCTTGTGAAGCAGATGATCTAGCCGCCATTTCAATGTCTTCGTCCATCGTGAGTAGCCTTGGTTTGGTTGTGATGCTGCTCCTGGCGTCGATGGTGGGTTGTTGTTGAGCTCAGCCTTGGCGTACGATGATATGAGCGGCGTTATATGCCTCTTGATATTCTCAGTATGTCTGACTTTTGAATCTAAAATCGGTAGTATTGCAAATGGTAGAGGATGATTTTGGTTGTTGCAAGTTCTGCAATGACTACCTAGGTACAAGTTCCTGCCTGCCTGCCCGCAATACAGCTTTGCCTTTAGAAAGAGCACCGGTCAAGCACAATGCCATAAGTAGCTATTTGTCATTCCCACCATCTAGCTCCTCTAAAATGCAGTAACGGTCGATCCTCAACCTTCCCAATTTCAATCTCGTCTGCGACTTCATATCAATTGCTTCTTATGGTTTCTGAATGAGTCCTCTAGGTTGGTCAAAGGCTCGGTCACGGTCTGCATGTCCGCGAGGTCAGTATCCTAATCAAAAGGTTGATTTGAGAACGAATCGCATGGCCATTCTACAGTTCAGCACCGCCAAAATGCCCAAACTCTGCAGCAAATCTCATGACTTCGACCATATCATCTTGCAAGAATTCTGGAAGGCCTTTAGCTGCCAATGCAAGTCTGTACTCCTCTTCGGTAAACTATTTGAACGTTATATGGAAACCATGCACTTCTCTCATGGTCGCCACTAACTCGAACGTGTAGTAGTTTTCAGCGGCTTCGATACGCTTACCGAGTACATGTTCTTGGTTCAATAGAATAGCCTTCATAAACTTCCCACAGTCTATCAGGGCGTCTATGTTGGGCATCTTGGATAACGGTGGCAGGGGATGGCAATTTGGTAGGTTCCTGGCTTGATTCCGGGCAAGGTGATGTTGGTGATGAGGTTGGTGAAGATTCAAAGTGTACAAACATTGCTGGTATTCCCAAGGACGGAATGTGTTCCTCAACTGGAGCTTTGCTATCGAAGCGAAAGACTTCGTTCAATGTGTTTCCAGAGACTATGTATGGTAGGTAAGTATTACGGGGAGCCTAGTACACCAAAAGTCCTTAATTTCTGATACGTATGGTAGACTGATTGGAGGCGAGAAAGATACCTTGGCTACACCCCCAACATCCTTTCCCTGCTTCGTTTTGCGAGCAGAGTCCATAATCTCCCAAAAGACTGTTACCGCAAAGACTGGTCAACCTTGAAGAGGGGGGGGGGTCACCGAGCTTCGCCTCGCTGACCTCAACGTCTTCAGTTGAACTAAAAGAATAAACAACCGAACCTCAACAATCTCTACAACACCTAACTAAGGAAACGTTCACAAAAATGGCCAAAGGACAAGCACATAGCGATAGTTCTTGGTACTTGGACAAACGTAATATAACAGCTTTTTCTTTACACATGGATGAATCTCATGCTGAAGCCTTCATTATTAGGTCAAAGAAGTGGTATATCCAGGATACTTGCAAACTGTTCATTATTAGTTCATATACAAAAAGACCCCTCAAGCTACAGCAGAGCCAACCACAAATATGGTGCCGCACCCGTTGGCTCATGCTTTCCACTTCCACACCTTGTCGATGGCATCGCTCCATCGGGCGCCCATGATGCACAACATAGCGTGACCTATGAGCGCCACGTCGAGTAAGACGACGTTTCTTTAGTGAACTAGCAGGCTCTCTCCAAGGATCTTTCCTCCGACAGGACTGCCAAACACTAGCCTATAGAAATCAGCAAGCTGGCAGGCGATATTTTGCAAAGTAGGAGAATCGATTTTCCGGTACCAAGGCCACACGCATGAAGTACATACAGCCATTAATGCTGGGAATTGCTTGAAGACCAAAGAAGTCCACAATTATCTACTACACGTTAGGAAGCTTCTTCGAAATGCATGGCATACCAACTGTCGGTAACAACGAATTGTACCCTCCAGATGCAGCACCATACCACTGTTCACTCAATTAGCACTGCCTCCCGTCTTCATATTCATCAGAACCTACGACAACAAACAAGATCCACAGCGCCCTATTCCCACCCAACCTCACACTACTAAACCAGAATCCCGGAACACAAATAATACAAGCAGTCACCGTCGCTATCAACGTATTTTGCCTACCCCATCCCTAGCATAACCGGTAACGATACGACTGAACGCATTAAACCCGTTACTCACCGCCCAAAGAGTCGCCCCAAACGTACTTGAATATCCAGCACAGTTAAGTACTCCGACAAGAAGGTCAACGGCAGTCCATGAGCTCCAGCCTGTAGGAATGCCGCAAAGACACTTAGCATGAACGCTGGCCTCATTGCTAGCTTGAAATCTACATCTAGCTTGAAACCTAAATGTATTGGTCTCCTGATAAACCGAGAAGAGGGGCCGATGAGGGCGATAGGCATGGAGATGACAAAAGAGGGAGAGCGTTCAGAGCGTTCAGCGAGGGCCGATGAACGGGAGGAGGAAGCAGACGAGAGCCGAGAAGATAAGACTACCTATGCTCGCGCCGGAAAGGATGAATCCCATCGCGGAATCGCGGTGCTCGTTGAAGTACTTGGGAGGCAGCGAGAATGGGAAAGTAGAAGAATGATGCTCCCATACCGAAGACGATCCCTTACATGTGCAATAGATGCCACACCTATAGCTAACCGGTCCTTGGAGTCTGGTATTGAACATTGCAATATATTTTCTCATAGCTTTTCGCTACATGACACACTTGTGTACTCAAACTTGCGAACACAAATCCGCCAGCCATCCCCAGTGCACTTAAAGCACCCATGATCCTACTTCCCTTCAGACTCATCCTTGCCATGATCGGATTCACAAAGATACTTCCCGCTCAAGTCAGACCATGTCCCAGCGTACCGACGAAGATTACCAAAGCGCTCTGGTTCCTAGCCGATGGCCGTAGCATCGTCTCATGTGGCGACCTGTGGTAGCTTTGAAAGACACCATATGACTGATTGACGCCGGTCGTGATGCATATTGCTAAGAAACTGAATATAAGAACGAATAATTGTCGTTGACGGCATATCGGCCCCAGCTCGTGTGTTATATTTCTATCTTCTGGGTTGTCTAAATCTAGTTCTTCCAGTAGTAACGCTGCTGTCGCCATGTTAGCATCATAAAAGGGTTACTCTGCAAGTGTAGAGAATTGTTTTGGGTTCAAGCAACTCTTTCAAAGTGACGCGTTCTGCTCTGCTAAATCCTCGGCTTTCTCAATGTTATTAGTATTACCACCACTAATACCTTGCCACTTCGAAAAAGACAGGCATTTGACCATAGTGCAAGACGTATTCACTGCATTTCCTGGCATATTTGTACATGTACAATACAATTGTTAAGGTAGCCTCGTGTCGTGACCTTTGAACGCCAAATCGCAAATTCGCTCAATATCATGAAGTATGAAAACAAAACCTGCCATATGCTTTGACATCTAATCCTGGCAAATCTATCGTGCTCACTTCCTGAATGCGGCCACTATCTCGGTGTTCGCAAAGTCTGCAATGATATCCCCGTCGTAGACATCCCGGCTGATGGTCAATATCCTGTCGTCGACCTTTTCGTAGTATTTTTGACAATTCTCTTGTACCTTAGCAACCAGGCTGCGGTTTGTCCCCGGTTCATCTGCATCTCCAAAGTGCTTTTCTACTCGCTTCTTCAGCGTCTCGATGCCTTTCCTTACTTCCCTGGAGTCGTAGCCAGCAAGGACCTTCTTGAACGTTGTACTCGAATGACTGGGCATTCCGGAGATCTGAGATGCTGGCTCTCCTGGTTGTTGTGACAGCATGAGACTCTCAATGCTTTCCAGGAAGTCAAGGAGCTTTCCGAGCGGTCTCCTAACGACTGCTCCGACATATAATGACATGTGTTCATCCATCTCCTGTGTGGCATTCTGTTTCCAGTCCTCTAGTGCTGGATTGGAGCGACTGTCAACCTCCTCGAGATAGTGGTTCATATTTTCAATGAGAAGGATCTGATAATTCAACGCCTCCTTGTCTTCAGGATCCGCACCAGTTGTCTGGGCACTGGGGTTCTCTCGAGCAATAACCTTTAGCGATTCGAACATGGCCTTATTGATTCTGTTATAAGCATTGTTGACGGTTTCGCGAATCTCTAGATTATCGGCGGAGCCCAACATTGTCTCCAGCGACGAAGAGAACGATGGGAATATTTTTACAAAACCAATGACGCCTTTACGCTTCTTGATCTTTACTTTGGTCTCTTCGATAGCACGTATCTGGTCATCAAGAAATTTCGTGAAGAGACCAACAAGTTTCGCATGAATCTTTTGAAATGTTCGTGCCAGGAACTCTTGGCTTGACTCCTCAAAATGGAGAAGCTTCCGCTCGATAGCAGCAATGAGGCCAACGCCTTGCCTGTGTGCATGTCAGCATACGTAAAGACAACATACGATATCACACTTACAGAGGATCGGACTGGAGGCTCCAGTCTACTAGCGACATCATATCGTTCTGGAGGAACGAATATACCTCATCCATAGATATAACCACCTGCTTCGCCAGGTCTCTGTCCGGATCCATAACTTTTGGTCTTTTCAAATCAGTACCTCGTCTTGTCTCCGGTGTTGCGGCAGCAACAGCCTCTGGGAAGTCTAATTGCTCGAGAGAAGTAACGTGAAAGAAGTCGACGATGAAGTTTTGCTCCATCGTCACAACGGGAACTATCTCATCAATCACATTACTGAAAATCTCGTGGGGCTGGAACTTCCCATCGGTCCCTCGATCGACGCTGGTTTTACTGCTGTTATCACCAATGGGTGATCGTAGACTTTTAGCCAGTGTCTGACTTCTTTTGACAGTGAGCTTCCTCGCTGTTGTGGCAATCCCCTCGGCCTGCTTTTCTACCTGAGAGGTGAATAGCACGTCTCCCTCATCGCCTGTCGGTTTCCGCGCGTTGCGTTTCCAAGCAAATATAGCGTCTCGGAATTCGTCCTGGTATAGAGGCTTGGCAACCGATTCATAGATCTTCAAAAGTTCTTCCCACTCTGGACGATTAGCTTCTCGCGAGAACAGCATCAATGGACTATATTTCCATAACACTTCACGAGCCAGATCATGGTTTCTTGTATCGAGCTTGGCCTTTCCGGACCTTGTGAGATTGCCACCCTTCTCACGCTCCAAGGCTTTCCTCGTCTCATCGATTGCAGCAGCAAATTTGACTTGCAGGAAAGGTCGGAGCCGACGAAGAAATTGAGCGCTTTCGCTTCGATACACCTCTTTCTTCTCCTGCATGACTCGCATGCTTCCAAGCTCAGTACTGAACCCTGCCTGTCGTCCAGAACTGAGACTACCGTCCTCGCTTGCGCGAGGTACAGACGAACTCAGTGTGGGATCTATCGATAGCATTGCCTTGAATAGTCTGACGAGAGATGCCTCAAGCTGCCCCAGTCCGTGGGACGTTTCCAAGGAGGATTCGTGTAACGGTTTCAGTTGTTCAGATGATATAGAGATGGTTTCCAGGAGAGAGTTGAGCTCAGCTTGTAGGAGTTTCTGGTTAGCGGCCTGCACTTGCAAACCTTGCGATTGTGCCTCGATATAGGCGACATCCTCGTTGCGAGTCTATGAGTGTTAGCTATAAGTATTATAATCGCGATGATCAAACTCACGGATAATTCAACGAGATTAAGAGTAAGCAAACCGTCAAGCTCATCGCATTCTGTGATACACTTATCAAGACCAGCGTGAACAGCGGCAATCCTTTCATCCTCTTCATCTAGCCTTGTAAGCCAGCCTCCAGCCCGAGCCCGGTTAAGCTCACGCTCGATCTCTTCCTTCATTTGGTCGATGTTCTTGGTGTGCACTCCTTCGCCGGTCCAACCGAACTCTTCCCAGGCTGTGATCAGCTCCGTTCCTCTTCCTCCTAGAATACTAGGATCAACATTGATAGACGCTAGTTCTTTCTGCATGATTTCAGATGGAGGCTTGGGCCGCTTGACCTCCTTCGGCTTGGGTTCTTCGCTTTGAAGTGTAATGACTTCGGACTTCGATGCACCATCGTAGCTGTTAGGCCGTTTCGACTCTGGAATAGTGATCTTGACTTCGGGCACGCTGTTGAGGTCTCGAAGCATCACATTCTCCACAGAAGTGGAAGTCGGTGTTGTGTAGTTGGACTTGTTTTCAATGTTCATACCGCGAAGCAAAGACGGAGCCGGGATGACACCTGTTATGCCGTCAGGCCCATCTGGCGAGTTATCCTCTACTTCTATTTGACGCAACTTCTCCGCAGCTCCACCAGGACGAGGCTTGAACGCATTATAGGAATTGGCAGCCTTTGCCAATTTGAGCAATGAATTCGCGACGTCTGCTTTTGATTTCTTTTTCTTTATCATGGGGCCAAGTCCTGGTCGAGACTCATCTACTTCTCCCAGAGAGTCAGGCGACATGGGCGAAACAGGCGACGTGACAGCAATGGGCCTTTGTTGCTTCATCATAGGACCAAGACCGGGTCGTGAATCTTCTTCGACCTGTTGGGCCTGTGCTTTTGTGAAAACAAGAGGCGGTATTGGTTCTGCTGGAGGATTTTCGTGGGCGGGTATTGGGCTTTTGACGGGTTCGGCGCCACTGTTAGTGGAAGGCAGAGAATCGGATGTGGGCTCGGGTTCCTGGACACTAAGAGATTTCATGGCAAAGCCTGAACTAACTGCATCCGAGTCTCGATCACGAGTCTGTGTTCTCTCGATATTGCGCACTGGCGGTCGCAGTTCTTCTCTTTGCATGCCTGGGCTTGCTAGCGGCGCAGGCACAATGTTGTCATTCGAAGTCTGGTTGCGTTGACGAGAATCGCCAACTATCGGCATGGGCGGTCGACGCCTCTCCGGTAGTATTGATAAAGGAGCTGGTACAGGCGGGGCATCACTAGTCATTTCCCTCTCCCTCTCCCTTGAAAATGTACTATCAGGGGTGGCCGCACGTAGCGAGGTAGGAGTGACACTTCGGTCAAACCTCCCTGGTCCACCTGGCAATGGCGAAACACCACCTCGGGACGCCGAGGGCAAGCTTGCAGAGTCATCGCTTCTAGCAAATGAATCCTGACTTCGGTTGCTGCCAGCCAGCCTACCTAGGTTTGCTGGAACAGCTTGTGGGATCGGCCCCGGCACAGTGACACGGCTTGAATCAATGCTTCCTCCTGGCGAATCATCACGACCGGAGCTCAAATTCACTCGTTGGGGTTGGGAGGTGAAGGATCGTGGCCCGCCCGGGGACACCTGGCGTTGAATTGAATTGTGAAATGGTTCGAGAGACGGCTCATGAGAGGGATCGCTCCTTAGAGGAGCACGATTCTGAGATTGTCCATATCCTGGCGCGGGAGCAGATCCGGCAGGTGATTGGGTTTGGGATGGCGGTGCTCGACTGGCGATACCCAGTAACTGACCTCGCTCTTTTGCGTCGAAACCAGTGAGTTCAGGTGTTCTTCCTCCTGTGTATTTGGTATAGATTTTTACCAAACTCGCCACAAAAAACTGTTTCTCCTTCTGAGTGTTTGCCTGCCAGTAATATGGCTTTCCGAGAGAAACAACGAATCCAAAACCGCCCGCCCATATCTTGTGCTGCTCCTCTTCTTGGTTGGCAGGAATGGAGCCATTATAGGATCGAATACTAGTCAGGTCATCCAACATCCAAGTCTTTCCAATGGAAAATGTCCCATTTACATTCTCTCTAGCTTTATGCATGCGTACTCGACCCGATCGTCGTACCGCGACAATGATGAGGCGAGGCTTCTTTGCAGCGGGATTGGCATTCGGCGGAGGAGGTGTGGATGGGTATGCAGCATCTTCTATTATCCGTATATGTGTGATATATGATTCCATTACTGGCTGGATATTAGCTACATTTGAAGACAATTGCGTGCGTATGGACTCGAGGCGCGGCCCTTGCTTGGGGTTCATATCTTACAATGTCCCTCATCGTCTGTTCTGGCAAAGCAGCTTTGTATTATCCTCTGCTTCTCATCCTCGAATCTCTCTGCTCTTGTCATCCCATTGCTACCGTTGACCCCGCCGGATCCATTCGAGTATGGAACCTCCATGGCGGAGCCACGTATTCGGCGTTGAGATCTCGGTGTATCGGCTCAGATCATCTACATCTATAGCGGAACAAACTTTAATATCGCGCTCTCCCATGTGGTGTGCCTGGTCATGTTATTGTAATACAATGCGCTTGCGTTCGCGAATAGTGGTAGTTGGTAGAGGTATGAAAGATGTAGCAGAGTCAATAGAGATTCCGGACACTAGAGCTTCGAGTCTTAGCAAGAGCCAAGATTTGTATCAAGTGAGCGCGATCTTGGGAGTTTGTTACTCGACACTCCTTTCAATTATGATGATTAGTGGACTGCTAAATTTAATGCATGCACTTCTCGATACCGTTTACCTCTCTTATTACTATATTTACAATGTGAAGTGACCTCCTGAACCGTACCAGCAACCCACTATCCATTCAATTCACGTGTATAATCGCCAAGCCTGGTTTATCCCGCGCTGCCCCATGCTCCGCAAGGGCTGGAAAAATAAAAAGTTCGATAGGGCAGTCTTCTACCTTTCTTGTACACACAACGCCATTCTACGTTAAGATGGCCTTCAACGCAAACATGACGAAAATCGGGAAGCGGAAGCAGCCTGGGGGTGCTAAACAGCCGGAATGGCTTTGGCCAAGACCTGAGCAAACGCCTGCGACTCCTCAACCCAGCATTCCTGCTCAATCTAAGAGAGCCACCAAGAAACAAGAGAAGCAGCTCGCAGAAGATCTTTTGAAGCGACGCGATGCAGGAGAGCTTGCTAAAGTTTCCCCTCCTGCACAACTCGTCGGATTGGTATGCTTTTAGCTTTCAATACATATTTCATTTGCTAATTCACAATTCTAGGTCGGGGACTTCCTGGCGGACAGTGGTTTTACGAAAGCGAGCAAGACTTTGGCTGCAGAGAACAAGAATACAGGAGCTGTATCCAAGGACATTCCTTCGCTTATTACAATCTATACAGAATGGCACCAATTCAAAGACGGTCAGTCTCTTGCACCTACAAAAGATACGACGAAGAAGGTCAAGACAGAGATCAAGGAGGGGAAGTCCGAGAGCAAGGGTACATCTGGTAGCGATGTTGAAATGGCAGACATAGTAGGTGCCTCTGGACGGAAGCTGCTTGAGAAATTTCACAGGAGCTCGTCTAATATACTTTCAAAGGCGCCTGTTACAAGTACGAAAAAGCAGAAGGCTCGAAAACCATCCCCATCACCTTCCAACAGCTCCGATAGCGACGCCGACGAGGAAAATGAAGTCTCCGTCAAGATGTTACCAAAACCGAAAGTCAACAATTTGAAACGGAAGGCCGAATCCTCCAGCAGTGACTCTTCAAGTTCCGATTCCTATTCGGGAGACAGTGCTCCTAAGTCGAAGAAGTTGAAGACCAAGCAGACCCCATCTTCTCGCGGCTCTTCTTCAGATTCCGGTTCGACCTCCAGTTCTGATTCTTCCAGTTCAAGCTCAGAGGATGAGAAAAAGGTCAAGAAAGCCCGAAAGTCCTACAAGTCTTCCAAGACTTCAAGCAGCATGTCTTCGTCGTCGTCGTCCGACTCTAGCTCAAGCTCGGAAAGCGAGTCGGCTAAATCTGCTAGCAGCGATTTTCCATCATCCTCATCTGATTCAGACTCTGACTCGAGTTCTGCGTCAAGCACCAAGATAAAGTCCAAAAGGTCCAATTCTAGCTCATCCAGCGGCGATTCTTCTAGTTCCGACTCTTCTTCCGACTCTTCGGATTCTGATTCATCTACTCAGTCATTAGCAAACAAAACGCCTCTGCCAGATTCCGACTCAGATTCATCGAGCTCTGATAGTGATTCAGTCATAGATGATGCTAAGAAACCGAGTTCCGAATCCAGCGCTACCTTGCCTAAGATGTCACCGTCTGATTCATCTTCCTCCGATTCGGCTCCCAGCGACAAAGAAAGTCGTGCCACAATAACTGCTGCTGCGCGCCGTATGATCGCGAAGGATCTTGGACTAAAACTTTCTAAGGATACCGATGGGGATAGCGCTTCTCTTGACAAAGACCTGCGCCGATCTAGAATCAGTAGCTCAGAGAATGCAATAATCAAGGACGTCTCTACAACAGGGAGACAACTTTCACCACCTCTGCCACCCGACCCAATCATAAAATCCACCAAGAAGACCAACACTCCATTCTCGAGAATATCTAAAGACCAGAAGGTTGACGAGCGGCTAGCTAGCAATGCTTTTGTTCCCTATGACTACGCACAGAAGGCTCACGAAGATCTGATTGTTACCAGAGGGAAAGGATTCACGAAAGAGAAGAATAAGAAGAAGCGAGGAAGTTATAGGGGAGGATATATCGATGTAGAGGGCAAGAAGGGCATCAAATTCGACGACTAGAAAGCTGTCGTTATATGTGGTAGAGGTAACATCCAAGCAACTTGTGTTTGGCGGATGGAGAAATCTGTGATATACTCAAAAATGTACTCTATAGACTGTGGTAGCGTTCTCGCGTAACCTGAAAATGGATAGGGCTTAGCAATAAACTACAGGCGTAATCTGCCTCGAAATACCTCACATGGAGTTCAACATCTCTATGGCATGTTCAAGCCTCGAACTCTTCATTTTGGTTTGGAGCTGTAGGTTAGGCAAATTCATGGCTTATACTGACTATCTGAAGACCAGGTGTGCTACATCATGTTCAGCCTTCTGACTTATCATATCATATGTCGTTGATCATGCTCAATCAGCGTGAATATCAACCTGTTGTTGCCAAGTCTTCAAAACCATCAATTTTGTTTCAATGCTATGCTTAGAATAGGTACTAGGTAGGTATGTAGTTTAAAGTGGGTACACGTGACATTTGGTTGCATTCCAATTTCCACGCTGTATTTTGTCTCTTCTCAAGAGCTTAGAAATACGTATAATCACTCTTTGAGATCAAATTAGGTGCCTCATTGATGCTGCAGAGAGACTTTCGTGCTTAGAATGTCTGTACATGTGCAAATTTTCACTAAGGAGCTAGTTGTCAGGTTCAAGTTAAAGGCAGTCAGCATGTAATTGTACAAAGCACGGCACAAGACTCATACATCCCACGTGTTATGGTTGTATCGTACAACTTGGTAACAAAGCTTTCATTCACAGACAAACCTAACAATGGTACACTCATACTTAGCAATAAAGCTATAACTGTTTAGCACTGTGTATAGAAATAGTCAACGCGATGGGCTCTTTTTGCTCAACTAATGATAAAGACGGCGAAGAGCCAACAAGAGAATCAAGGCCGCAAACAGCACCGCAACGCAGATTATCTAAACGGAAACCCAGTATGAATATTGCACGACGTGAGAAAAAGCCCTTGCTGGGATGGAGAGCGGCTCTTAATGTTGGATTGGATACTCCCGAGATATATGAAGCCGCGAGATTGGATTTAAAGTCGGAAGAGCTGACAAGGGCTTTTGATGCGGGTGTAACGAAGCTTTCGTCTAATGTTGAGCAACAGGCTGTTGAGATTGTGAAGAAGATCCAATGGTATGACTGGAAGAATACTTATGGTTGCAGCACGAATGCGCCTCCAAAGGGAAAGAGAATGGCCGGCCAGCACTTTTTGGGTAGTGTCGATCTGATCAACCAAACTGAACTGCTAAAGGTCGCAAAGAAAATGCCGAAAGGTGCGCACCTACACATTCACTTCAGCTCATGCTTGCCAGCTACCTTTCCCATTCAACAAGCGAGGAATATTGATGCGATGTACATTCGCAGTACACTTCCTCTGACGACACCGGAGAATATGGATGCGACCCGCGTTTCATTCATGATTATGAAGCTGCGAGATGCTACTCACTCCGTAGTTAGTGGCGTTGAGGTTCATACACCATTTGGTGATATCTCGAGATCTGATTATGTCGCCAATTCGTGGATGCCTTATAAAAAATTCCTGAAGCGTTTCAAGTATCGCGACCAGTCAGGACAACTCTTGCAGGGTGTTTCTGGCGCTGAGAAATGGCTAGTGTCAAAAATACTATTTTCAGAGGAGGGAGCTCATGATTCTCAGCAGACAGGTCACGGATAAGTCAGGTTTCTCGTTCCATTCAGACCGCACAAAACTCATAGGTCGCTAGCATATGGGAGAGGTACAATTATCGCACTCAGATGATGAAAGGTCTTTTCGTCTATGAATTTGCATTTCGCAACTATACTCAAGCTTGCATCGAAGATTTTGTCGCCGAAAATATCCAATACGCTGAGATTCGTCCAAATTTCATAAAAGCCAATTCCCTCAGATCTGATGATGGAGAAAGGCTCATGGGGAACAGGGATGTTTTGAGAATTATCGACGAGGAGTTGAAGAGTACTCAAGCTTAATTGGCACGAGAGGGTAAATTCTTCGGTGGCATGAAAGTCATCTACTGTACCCCGCGATCATTCAGCAGAGAGATTATCATGGATTCTTTGAATGAGTGTATTGACCTGAAGCAAAAGTACAGGCACCTTCTCTGTGGTATGTATGGCTGTAATGGCTGGGCGGTGTGAGAGCTGACATGGTATGCAGGGTTCGATTTGGTAGGACACGAAGAGATGGGGAATGAGCTTCGTCATTTCGTACCTGAAATCCTGGCTTTCCGGAAGAAGTGCGATGCACTGAGTCTGGACATCCCATTCCTCTTCCACTGTGGAGAAACACTAGAGCATGGCGATAAGGTAGATGGCAATCTCTTCGATGCTATTCTGCTCAAATCGAAACGTATTGGGCATGGCTACGTTCTTGCGAGACATCCTTTACTCATGGAAGTGTTCAGAGAGAAGAACACAGCTGTGGAGTCATGTCCAATCTCGACTTTGCTCACTACCGACTGTGATAAGTCTCTACGGAGTATATGCTATATACTGTACAACAGCTGATATATTACCTCTGGCGAGAGCGACCATTGTAAGCGATGTACTGGGCATCGCGGCTCATTGAAATGGCTATATCGTTACGGAGATAATCGAAGTCCACATTCTCGGGGTCACGGGTTCCATCAATTTAGATGCCCAGGATATCCCGCTCAGCAAGATCATATCGATGTCGCTCGGGTATCTAGATAATCTATTCTTCACATAATCCGTGCGTGATATCGTGGTTGACTTCCAGTAGTAAGAGAGACTTACTCAGCTTCACTGTATAGAATGACTAATCTGGAGATAGGAACATGCCACCAAATACCAATGCCGGCTATGGCCCATCGAAAGCAGCTGTTCACTGGCTCACCCTAAGAATCGATGCAGACGAAGAGAAGAATGAATCTTTTGTTGTAACGCCAGGTTGGGCTCAGACAGATTTTGGGAATGCTGGTGCTCAGTACTTTGGACTGAAAGAAGCTGAGACTCCAGTCGAGGATTCGTGCTCTAGGATGTTCAAGCCGATTGGAGAGGTGACTAAGGCTAGTAATGATGACAGTTTTGGAAAATTGATGAAAATCAGCTGCCTTTTTAGATGAATAGTATACCAATGAGATTGATATCGTCACATTGCTGCTACAGGAGACGGCAAATGTGGGGCGTTCTAGCGAGAGCCATAAAACTTCGTGGCATTGTGATACTTGTAAAATGCGCCCATGCAATTTGAAGAGCTCAGGAAGAGATTGTACGGCTATGTTTCATGAAAAGTCCTTGGAATCATGAAAATGCCCCTTTTTCAGGCGACAGATGGAGCCCTCTGATTGTTTAAAGACACTGGCCGTCAAGGATTGGCATTCCACAGGCCATGGAATGGCAGCTCGGCGGATAAGCCTTCTTGCCCCATGAGGCCGAATACCTACCCGTCAGGTAATATATTCAGTCTCCTTTATCTCTCTCCTAGTCCCTTCCACAAGGTGTACTATCCACAATATTCCATTTGGCATAACTCTTAAAGCACGCATATTAACCTGTTTTACGTACTAACAACCAGCCGAACGCTGGCTTTGAGTGTGCCGTCTCGTAGGAGAACTTTATCAAAGCCTAGCTAGTGCAAGAGACAGAGCAGTGATCCAAGTACCAAAGTACACGACCAAAGCGCGGAGCTAAGGATGACTCTTCATTCCAGCAGCTCCCGGGCAACGAATTCTTTGTGTACAACCTTATTTGGGTGTGTCTCAAAGGCCAATATGTCCTCACTTCTTCATCCCTCAGCGCCTCGGTTTAAGGTCGGATTTCTGCCAGACCGTATTGTAATGAGATACCAAGATGAAAGGTTGAAGTCGAGTCCAACTATGTAGCCAAGCGCCAGTATCGCAACTGGTGAGAGGAATCACCAGAAGATCAGCAAAAGGTACCCTTCGTATCTGACGAGCTAGGTGTAACTTTCTAGAATTGAAAGCATTGTACGATGACGGCCGTGTCGAATATGCCAAAGGGATCGATCCAAAGGGAAAGTGAAGTACCTCTTCATCTCTATTACGGAGAGCAGTGTAGCAGGGATCCGCACCTACAGAATCGTAAGGAACTACATGAGATATTGTTATTCAATCGTTATTCGCTGTATCGTCCTCCTGTATATTCGTAGTCGTGGCTGTGCAATGCTAAGGGATAAGTGAAAACTCTGGTTTGGAGGCAGAATCGTTCAAACTGCTGTATTACCGAGTCGAAGCACTGCTACCGTACACTGAGTGTTTATCGAGCCGATAACGACGTGGCAGATACTGCTCGGTGAAAAAGATGTAGTTCGTTAGCGTAAAGGTGCCAAAAGTTGTAACACAAGAGCACCAAGCCTGAAAGCCCCCCAGATATTATCTGCAGTCCCTCAGCAGAAGTAAACAGGCTCAGCTATCCTCCACAGTCTCGGAGAAACTGGCAGGCGTTTACAGCTGGCACCGACGTGAAGGTAGGAGTTTGACCTTTTGCCAGCCAAAATGCATATATAATCAGCCGCAATATTTCAAACTTTACGAGGGGTATTAATTGGAATGCAGACAACACTCTTGAAATCCAACTCTAACTACTCGTTAGGTTGAGTTAGCTCCTGTATCAAAAACATAGACAGAACCCCGACTACAAAATGATAATTACATCTCTCGCTCGGGGAATCGAACCCCGGTCTCCCGCGAATTGCCAGCGATGACAAGCGGAAATCATGACCACTACTGCAGAACTGTCAAATGCTAAACTTCTGGCTGATTATGGAGAAGGACGGAACTTACGACCAAGCAAGATATGTGCTTTTTTTAGACTTTTGCATTTGGGTTAATAAATTATATAGCTTTCTTTATCTCTTTGCCGAGGTAAAAGAAACCCCAACGAGCAACTCACAGACATGAGATAAATCTTTCATGATTCCTGAATCAGAAAGATCGTAACCATAGCCCGATTTATAGAGGTAAGAGCCACCTATATATCTATCTAGTCAATGTGTCACTTGTCACTTGTCACTTGACTTGCCGCATGATCCAGTCCATGAAAGGTTGACTAAGCAACCACAGTACCAAGATAACGCTACATCAGGTATTTGGTGTCGACTATTAGACGTTAAGCAATATCTCCTAAGCTTTAGATATAAATCGTACGGTCCATGGAATATGCTCCATGGAATATGCTCCAGGGAGCATCACAAGATACTTGTCCCCAGTTACTTCGGTACCATCTTGTGCACTTCAAGCTTCACACACTCGGGGTAGAATTGCGGTTTATACTCGCTATACAGCGCTATGATTTCATCCCGCATGAGATAATTGCCTGCTTTAAGTGTAGCCACTATCGAATCGGTCTTCCAATGGCTCGATGATCCACCCCAATGCTGTCGGAGCTCTCTCTTATACCACCATCCAGAATCCAGTCTTCTTCTCAGGAGCCTGCGCTTTGGACCCTATGGTGTGTACCAAGTAGTACTGTATGGCGGAGGTATTGTCTCCGGTATGGATGGAAAAGGATGCGGCACTAGGTATATCTGGAATATTGCATGAGACCGAGCAGCTGTCTGGTCAAACAACGGGTTTATTGAAATCTATTGCCGAGTGACCATACATGGCTCGCTGCTTTGATCTGAAGCAGGAATATGAGGACCATATCTAGGCTTGTATTTAGAATGGACCCTTCAAGTAGCAGAGTCCGAAATCGAAGTTACCCTTTATACCACTTATCCCTGACAGCGTAGCACTGCACGCCTCAGTGCGCAATAATAGCGGGTGAGAATTTGGCAAGCAGAAAAAGAGTTGAGAATCACATGTTCATGTAGCTTCACTTCGCTATCATTCTTGGGATACCGTAGCAAGATTTAGTAATCGGGCAGTCCTCAGGATGACATGCCGAGATATATCACGCTGCAGTGGCGAACTTAGCAGTGGTTTGAGAGGGTATTTGTTGTATCAGCTTGCAGTTCAACAGCCTATGAACGTCCTGCAAATATCCGTAGTGATCCTGCGGGGTTTGATAGGCTGTATAAGACTCAGAGTTGTTGACTGCTGCTAGATTCAGCGTGGTAGACCACCTGTCTACCACAATACAGTTGCTGAATCTTTGCGAGCCTTTATCACCATCATAAACGTCGAGTAGAGGAGTGCGTCTCTGGCTCTGTGATTTGCGAAAGCAATAAATCTATGCATGTCTAACAGCCTACTCTTTCTCCTTGCTTAATCCTCTTGATTGTTGAGGAACTAAAATGATGAGCTTGCAGATTTTACCTATGAAGGAGAAGTTGAGGTTAGTGAGCATGCGGATATGGGAGATAGCTGAACACGTTAGCGCTTGATCTGTTCTGCATCTTGCCCTAGTTTTGTGGGATAGGTATTGCTTCTGTGAATTTGGAACGAGGTATGCGTTTCGCGGATAAAGAGAAGACGCCTGCTTGAATCGATTCTTCTCCGATGGCCGGGATGTTGCATGAGAAGTTCGGGTTTGTCGAGGTAGAGAAGGTCCAGTCGGATTTAAGTATGGGCACGAGTGAAGCTAGTGATGTGTACGTCCATGTCAAGCTAGACACGGTAGTGCCTCCTCATTGTACCAGAGGATTGAAAGCAATACTGTTCTCACAATCATAGTATCGCAGTCAATTGGTTGAACGTTGAGTTCTTATGTGCTCCGATCGCTGGCAAAATTTGAACTTTTGGCATTCTTAGCACCGGGCTAACTGGAGCTTACTGCTTTCAGACTGTATTGTAATGGGGGATTTTAATATTTTGATAATGCTGGCTGTCATGAGGATTCCTCAATTTGCCCCAAGATACTGTGTCATCCAATCGTTAATGAACCCGTCAGAAGGAGTGCCAATGTCAAAATGATAGTCGCGTTAGCTTAGATTACAAGATTGCTTGTTGCCTGCTTGTTGTCTGTCTCCTGAATCAAAACACACCTTCACATGAAGTATCAGACTCTTCGACACATTTGGATGGCAAAATCGACGTGAATATTTCGTATCGTCTGACAGCGGAGAAGGATCCCGGCTAACTCAGACATTCAAATTCAATATCCTCACTGCATTTCCACCCAAAGCAGCCTCCGCACCATCCGTATGACTGCCCAATGCTCCTTTGATACCCTCATAATTCGTCTCCACGCTCGCCCACTTCCCACCGTCCTCTACGAGCGGTGGAAAGAAAGGATGATCAGTTCCAAATAGTACTCTATCCTCACCACTCGCCTGTATCGCCGCCTTCAGCCCTACATCACCGTAGATGACTGCATCCAGAAAGATGTTCTTCTTCAAAATATCCCGGACGGTCTTCCGGCCATTTCCTAGCTTTCCTTCAGCTTTGAGATGGCCGTCGTGTTCTATGCACGACTCGATCCGACCAGCGAGGAAGGGGAGTGTACCACCGGAGTGAGCAAGTATCATCTCTAGGTCTGGAACCTTCTCAAAGACACTTGCGAGTATCATGCGTGTTACCGCAATTGTCGTCTCCATAGGAAATCCCAGGGCCAGAGGCAAGACATGGCCATAATCATTACTCCTCTCTCCCCAGACTGACGACGGGAGCCCATAATGCGGGTGCAAGAATATAGGCAGCTTAGCCTCCTGCAACGTCTCAAAGATAGGCAGCAACTCAGGATCGTCAAGGCCCTTCCCCAAGCCCGTCGTTCCGAGAACTATGCCACGCATATACTTCAACTCTTTCAGTCGTTGTATCTCCTTGACGACCACTTCCTTCCCACCACTCAATGGCAACGTTGCAAAAGCAAACAGTCTCCCTGGAAACTTCCCGCATTCAGCATCAACTTCATCGTTGATATCTTTGGCCGCTTGACCAGCTTCTTCTGGAGTCGCCCAATCAAGCCATGGATTCGCTAGTGAGATGACTGAGATATCGATGGAGTGAAGATCCATAAACTTGATCTTCTCATTGGTATCATAGTACTCTGCCCCCACGGGTCTTCCTCGTGAAGTACTTTCTGTGTCCTCGGCGGGGAGTATGACTAGCCGCAGTGATTCTGAGTCTGGTACTGAGATTATATATGGGATCGACTTCCTGGCTTTGAGAAGATTGATGTATGATGGGGGGTAGACATGTGTGTGGATGTCCACAATAGAAGATTTGATAGACATGACCGTAATATTAGCAAGATAAGTTGGAATAGTGATTTTGGAGAACGGTAATCTGAGCACGGAATAATCATCAAAGTCGACTGAGGGTATGTCGCTTGTTACACCTAACCTATCTGGCGATTTCTAGTACAATGCTTCTAATTGGATGATGTTCCACAAATACTGTTATCTTGAATCCAGCCCCGCTATCTCCCGAATAGGGCTGGAGCTCGTGGCACAAGGGCTGCGTTCAATCGCGGAGGACGCCGTAGTCTCACTACCTCTCGTTATACGATGTATAAGGATGGCCATATGTCACTCACTATCTGTCCCTCCACTCCAAGTATAGCAAGCCCCCTCATCCCAGCAGTAAGAGTTCACACCAGACACAATGCCCTCCGCCGACCCAATCGCGCAAACCAGCGCCGTCGACAGTGACAACCTCGTTATCCCTCTAATAGACTTCTCCCTCTTCCTCACCGGCACACCTGCTCAACGCCAGGCTACGGCTGCCGCAATCCTCACTGGTTTCCAAACCGCCGGCTTCATCTACCTCACAAACCACCCTATTTCTCCCTCTACACTCTCCACTGTCTTCTCTACCTCCGCGAAGTTCTTCACTCGCCCTACATCTCAGAAACATGCGTTAGCATGGACGACACCGCGTGCGAATCGCGGATACACTGCTACTGGCCGCGAGAAGACCACGACGTTGACGTCGAAAGAGGAAGTCGAGAAGCTTAGAGGTGCAGCTCCAGACTTGAAGGAGAGCTTTGAGATTGGGAGAGAGGGCGCAGAAGGCATGCCGAATAACTGGCCTAGTGATGATGATAACGATGCTGTGATTTTCAAAGATATTATGTTGAATTTCCACGACGAGTGCAAGACTCTGCATATAGAAGTCATGCGTGCTATAGCTGTCGGCATGGGTCTCTCGGAAGCATACTTCGATTCCTATACAGACGTCGGTGATAACACTCTACGATTACTACACTATCCGCCTGCGGCAAAGGACATGTTCAAGAACAAGTTACAGGTGAGGGCTGGTGAGCATACAGACTATGGGAGCATCACATTGCTGTTCCAGGACAATAGGGGTGGCTTGCAGGTCAAGAGCCCAAATGGCACGTTCATTGATGCGACGCCAATCTCGGGGACGGTAGTTATCAATGCAGGTGATTTGTTGGCGAGGTGGAGTAATGACAGTATCAAAAGCACGCTGCATCGAGTGGTAGAGCCACCTGCTTCTACAGAGGGAAACACCCATCCTGCCAGATACAGCGTCGCGTACTTTTGCAATCCGAACTTTGATAGTCAGATTGAGGCCATTGAAGGGACGTATGGAGGCGACAAGGGAGAGAGAAAGTATGCGGGCATCAACTCTGGAGACTATCTGGAGATGAGACTGGCTGCGACATACTAGACCATAATGAAATTGTTTGAGAAATCTTGGAATTGGGAGTTGTACCTGATTTATCCATGGGATACTGGTCTAGATAGCAAGCATAACAGAGCACATAAAGCAAATGTGGCACGCATATCTGTGTTAAAATGCACCGTATACATATCAAATGCTTGCAATGTCCCATCCTACTAATGCCCACATAGAGTCTAGTAACCACTCCGCGCCATACTTCTCGGGACGCTCCTGTTCACCAAGCAAATTGATCACATCGACCTCAGGTGCCATTGGTGGTGGTAACCGCAGACTATCCATAATCTCCCCTCCCACGGTGCTTCGTAGCAGTGAGTTTTGAATTTTCATTCGTGCCTTGGTCAATATCTCGGAGGTGCGTTCTGATGCCTTCCATAAATTCGTATATATACTGACACGAGGTCTTTCGTCCCCGAGCACATGTGCAACCAGCTCTTTTCTGGCACAAGATGTTCCTACTGCCGAGGCTAAAATCTTAATCATGTATTGGTTCTCGAGCCTCGCAGTTGGTATCTCCGGCCGAGAATCATTCTTCGTGATGTTTCCCGGGAGGTCAGACATAGCCACATGCTCTCTGAATACAGTTACCGAAAGCAATCTCCCAGAATGCTCTATAATGTAATACATCATACCCTCCAACAAATCTCTGTGCCCAGGCTGGCTAGGTGCCCACGGCATGTATGTCATGGAAGCTAGTGCGCTGGAGAGATGGTTGTTGATAGCATATTCTTCTGAACCTGAGAAACATGTCAGGTTACGCGGTTGGTTATGGTCAGAAATCTCACCTTTGCTGATTGGGTCACCCAACTCTGGGCTCTCCATCATACTACCTGATGCATGACTATAGCCTATCCCACGCCTACGTTTCACCCACCTCGATTGATGCTCCTCCTGAACTGTACATAGATCGTGTAGACAATCTAAAGCATGGCCGAAGAATCTGACCATGTGATGAACGATATTGACCTTATATTTCCGTCCGAGTATAGTACGACAGACCTCATTGAGGCCATTGAAGCATGCCTCAAAGCAGTGAATCATTTGGCGCATCAGTTGCTCGATTAGACTCAGGATCCGGACGTCTGAGCTGCACTTTAGGGACCAGAACGGAGCACAGCATTCATTTACCGCGGCTTCAAGTAGTAAAGTAGATTGTATGCATATGCTACTGAGTCGCTCGATATCTGCCTGGATATTACACGCTGTGGTACATAGCTTTAGGCTTAAGTTCTGACGAGTGACTTTTATTACTGTCAGAAGTAGTTAGCATTGTACAGGTGCTGTCCCGAGTGATACCGTGTAAAAGCCCACTCATGCGAAGCCTTCCGGTGTAGAAATTCGAAAAAAGTGAGAAGGTATGGATCTAACGTACTATGGCTGCTCAGCGTGTAGATGATGTCCTGATCGGAAGCACTGACATCCTTCTCTTGTCTTTCGACACAAGTCTCGACGCTTGCCCATGGACGCTTCCGAGGGACGACAGGAGTGATTTCGTAGTCTTGCGCCGCAGCGCCTGTCTCCTGTTGCCGCTGCTTCTCCTCCAGTACTTGAAGCTTTCTCTCTAGATCTTTCTTTTCTTGGTACAATTGATGGCATTGGCTTTTCCAAAATTCAGACGTATCAATGTGACGATGGTCTTGCTCTGCACTAGGTTTTCCGGCTCGCTGGAACTTTCCAAGTTGTGCATGATAGTCTATGGGCCGGTCAGGAGAAGTACTCCAATGTTCAGGTGTAATACCTACCTTTGACTGGCATCCCTGCTGGTATAGTGTTCTGGATCGCAAGAGCAAGAGATAATTGACTCTTGTTGAATTGTGAAGACAGCTTCTGCGGTGATTTGGTCTGCTTTTGAGTTGTACTTTTCTGTTGCATTGACGCTGTTGTGCGAGGGCTACCACTTGCGGTGGAAGACATGATGTGTAGCACTGGGTCCCTACGCCCCGCGACTTATAACATATGTGCTAATAATGACTAGACAGGCATAGTTACTGGTGAGAATACAAGCACAGGCTTCTGGTGACCACAGAAGATGAATGAAAAGATAGTAGTAGAGGTATTGCACTGCATGGGTGGATCATACCGCTTGTCCTGTCCTGGAAGTGACAAATTGGGAAGGAACGACACTGAAAGTACTATACTTGTACCTACAAGTACCTGTTTTTCCTTTTCTCTCACTTATGAGCTAATAACCAAGGTAAGTAGAGAGAAGATGCACAGGAATAAACCTCTAAGCGTAAACATAGGTAATGTCAACGTCCACGTCCATGTAAGACACCTTCATCCCTAGAATAGGTAGCTACGAGCATCTATAACAGCAGGGGAATGGTCGTGATACTAATCCCGGATGACCCATCAAGACCACCTAGGTACTACAAAGGGGTGTTATTATGGATAATATCAGATTCTACAGCTTGACGCCTGGGAGGTACATCTCTTGTCTAGCTTGATAAACCAAGCCAAGTACTACCTACATTTTGTTCGTCGGCGTGCAAGCACCTAGATACAAGTAAGGTAGCTAGTAGCAATGATACTCGCGCTTTTTGGATCGTTGCAAGGGATCGGTAGAGTAAAGCGCGGGAATCATTTTGTGTTGGAAGTTTCGCTGGCAGCCTTAGATAGTGCCAAGATGCTAGTCCAGTCAGTCCAGCCTGTTTTGGGGAATATTCTAAGTTCGCCAACCACCACCACAAACTTTCATTAAGCTTGACGACTTTCCTACCTTCAAAACGATTCCATCTTTTTCTGCTCCCAAACCAGGTCATTGCCATAGTATGGCCAACAGCGGGTTTATGAAATGGACCACCAGCGAGGTCGATTTCTACGAACTGCTAGGCATAACACTAGAAGCCTTCTCAGAATCAGAACTCCGACGCGCTTATCGGAAAACCTTCCTGAAATACCACCCCGACAAGCTAGGCAAGGACTTCGACCCTGTCAAATATGAGCTATTTCAAGCAGCGCATGCGGTGCTCAAAGATGCTGAACTCAAGGCCAAATACGATAACCACCGCAACGCGAAACTTCTCAAACAGAGGGCGAATGAATTGTTCGAGGGCAAGAGGAGACAAATGAAGGAGGATCTGGAGGCGAGGGAACGAGGTGATATACAGAACGCGAAGAGACCCAGAGAGGATCACCAGGCTATGCTGAACAAGTTCGCGGAGGAAGGACGGCTGAAACGTGCGAAAAGGGAGGCCATGATAGCGACATCCTCACCTGCTGTGACGCCACAGAAAGACAATGTGCCATTCGCCCCGAAGCCAGCATTCCCAAAGCAAGAAACCAAAGAACCCAAAGAGAACACCGCGTCTGGCGCTACCGAAGATCTAGAAGACGAAGTGGAAGTATTGGAGAGGAGGATACGCGAAGCAGAAGCAGCCAAAGTCAAGCGGAAAGCAGAGAAGAAAGCAAGGAAGAGCGGCATATTCGTTCCTGTAGATTCGCCGTCTAGTACAGCTACAAGGCCGAGCTTGACAGATCAGGATACAAATACACCCCTCAAACGTCCTGATATATTGAGAGGATTGAAAACTGACGAGAAGTCTTCAGCCTCCCCAAAATTCTCCTTCTCTCCTGCCGGGACGCCCAAGGCAAATGATTTCGCAGCTACAATGGCCCGGCTCAAAGCTGCGGAGAAGCAAAGACTAGAGGACGAGATTAGGAATCAGGACACAGCGGAGGCGCAAGTCGAGTAGACGCGCTACTCATCTACAACACTTATGGTTTTAGCATGGCGTTTGGGATTTGATTATTTGCTATACCCATTTGCTTTGCGAAGGAGATTTAGAGTCATAGATTTTCAACGCAACATTCTCATGCATATAGAATTATTGTCTGAACATATCGTACATCGTCTAGATCCTTGATATACATGCCCACTCACCACTGCTTTGTTAGATGCCACAAAGGCACAAAAGCCTTTACTCTCGCCATCTGAAGCACTTGTTCCTCCAGTCCCCATTCAAGCTTGAACTCACTGCCCTCCTTATATGCAGACAGTTCTCCCCCAGAATTGACATCAGTCATAACCTCTAATCTGCAAAGTCCCAATCCAATATTGCCCATACCAGCCAGCCAGTTCCCAGTATTCCTCCGGCTCTTCTCCAATCTTGCAATATTCGTTCCAGCAGGTATGTCCTGTATTCCAAGGTCCTTCTCAGGCAGATACTCCAATGTCGTAGGTATGCTCTCATCTCCTCTATACAACATGACAGGTAATATCCTCTTCCTCACCACTCCCGTATGATGCGTCCGAATCGTCAATTCCTGTCCCACATAACATCCTTTCCTGTAATCAATACCGCCCATTAAATCGATATTACTCTGCTGTGGCAGTGCCGTCTCTCGAACGATCTCGTCCTGTCCCTCCGCCACACCCTTCAAATACCGCCTCACTCGATACGTACTCTCGTTCACCTCTTCCATCTCTTCTTCCGGCTTCGCGCCAGCAGGCAGTATCAAACGCCTCCCCATCCCCGGCGCTCTGGAGTCCTCACACCCGACCCCCCTTTCCTTCCCAGAGCCCAACGAGTGCTTCGTCCACCCCTCTCCCCTCCACACACTCCACACCGCCCTCTCGCCCTCATCAACCAAGCGCACATCAAACTTCGCCCGCAGCCTATAGCGTTTAATATGCTTCGCCAGCCGCTCCGCCTCTTCCGCATCAACCTCAATCAGCCATCCCCTCTCTCCGTCCACCATCTCGGAGTAGATGAAGACATCATTCAGCACCCGGCCCTGTGCGTTGAGGAAGGCCGCGTAGAAACCGGACCCGCGTGGTGTGCTGGGGGAGAGGTTGGCGGTTATGACGCCTTGCAGGTATTTTGTGGCATCGGGGCCGCGGAGGGAGATGAGGCGGCGGGATGAGAGAAGCGAGATGGCGGAGGGCGGTGGTGGTGGTGGGTTGGCTGTGGTGCTGTAGATGCGTGTGGAGCGAATGCAACTCTGGCAGATGAAGGAGCGAGGAAGAAGCTTGGGGAGAGTGAGGAGAGACTTCATGGTGATGTTTGAAGCTCTGTTGGCGTTTGGAGATTTTGTGAAGCTGTGACCTCAATAACGGCGGGATGGTTCCGCGCTGCAGTCAGATGTTCAGATTTCTAAAAGTCGTCTAGTCGTTACGGTCACAAGATGGGGAACTTCTTGAAAGATTTATCGTCCGTCCCTGCTTAGCGACAAGCCATCCGTGCCGAGAACAAGTATGAGTACTTAATCTTTGAACAACTAAATTTCTGTACACACATTGTAAAATATTATGGGATTTTGTAAAATGTATTCCGTTGCTTCTTTCAAACGCTTTGAATCCTTTTCACTAGACTTATACTCCTTTCGTCGCCGTTGCGTCTGATCTGCGGGTAGTCACTCTCCTTGTAGTACAATAGAGTTTAAGAACAGCTTCAATACTTGGCTTTGATTCTTAATATATATAAAGGGGTCATAACTGAGCTTACAAAACTGGTATAAATAGGAAATTGCTATGAGCGTTGTCGCTGCTGTAGTATGCAGACTAATGCTTGATCGCCACCCAGCTGGGTACCTTTATCAGAAGGCTTACCAGCGTCCCCCCAAAAAAGAGGAGTAATAAAGAGTAAGAGTAGCTACAATTCTTCTTTCGGCGCACCTCTGATTTCTTACTAACGCCAGCCGCATCATCTTGCCAACCATTCATTCCCTTACGTTCTTGTAAATGATTTAAAATACCAAAAATACATAAAAAAAAAAACACCAAAATTTTGGAGGCGAAGGGAATCGAACCCCTGACCTTTCGCAGATTAGATCTTCACAGACGTGCAAAGCGAACATTATACCCCTATGAAACATCAGTCACACCGTTGTGAGAAAGTTGGTTAGCACTTTTGGGGCACTAACCTAAACCACGCCCCCATCTATACTTTATGAAAAGGTAATTTTTGAAGTAAGACTTTGCAATTTTAAATATTATATCCTATCCATAAAGGATGTGTGGGTCACCTGCCATAGAATGCTGGTATTTAGTAGGATGGCACTGTACTGGGGCCAATATAAAACAGTTAAAATGAGCCTTTCAAAAGCATTTGTTCACAGTTGTCATCTGTATTGAGGACGTTGTCTTGAAAGCTTGCCAGGAGTCAAGTTGAAGCCTCGCTGAATTCAGGTGTTCGTCCCCTAGGTAAACGACCAGCTTGAAGAACATGTGCATATACAATGCAATCTATTTATTGATAGTTTCAGAACTTTTAGAGCAATACAATAATACTCTCTATCTGGCACGATTCTGGTATTACGCCTGCTGCTCCCTGCCATATACTCCACAATCTGGCTAGGGCTGAGATATGTATCCCCTGAATGTGAATACGATATATAGCCCTGATTACTGAATATCAATGAAGCTATTTCCTCAATGATTCGTGAAGTATTGAAGCGTATAGGTGGTATTCATGAATTTCATGAATTCTTCATGAATATTACACGTGGTTGGCCTAATGTAGTCCTGCCCCTAGATAATTGTTCAACCCCTCCGACTGATGTTATCGATTGTTGGCGGCTAGAGAGGTAGCTGGCACTGCCTCTCTGGTGAGCACTTGCTGTTTGTAGTCTTCTCATGGTCAGAGTTGAGGAATTCAGCCTGTGCTGGTAGGCTCGAATCTTGCGGCTGCCAACCCATCGTGCTCATGATAACAGCGTAGCTAGCAGGATGATGGATTTGCGAGTAGCGACGGCAACCTCGAAAGCGACTGCGACTCGATCTCTGATTGTCCTTGGGGCCCGACAGTTCACGCGCGGCTCCGGTCACAGTGGCAGATGGGATTGTGCTGGAGGGCGATCTCGGGCGGTGGTCATGTTGGAGGAAGGTGGCTGCAGTGAAGCATTCGTGCAAGCCGGCAGCAACTCCTCAGGGTTTTCCTACCTCAACACAGCCTCAATTGGATCACCTAGATCTCAGATGCGGTAACATCATTAACAGTACACAAACCAAATACACAGCACATATAATTCTGTGGATCTGGGAGAGCATCACCACTTTCTGCAGCCGTAGTCCTGCTCGACAGATTCTTGAACCCTCATTGAAGTGACACCACCAATTTACAGATCACATAGCAGGCACTTGGTCCACACACGAGCACACAGTCACACCATTCGGGAGAGTCAGGGTCTTAGAGGGGTTGGTTTTACAGCAGCATGGAAGGGGCGGTTTTGACGCGAGAGAACGTTTTGGGAAGGTTTTTCTTGTGAGGAGCAGGGGGGTCGTGCAATCACGGTTGCTGTGGCCAGCGTACTTGCAACATGGCTTCACTGTGGCCGTAGTCCACTAGATATCTAGAGATCGCAGACAAAGGAGGACAGCTGGTCGCCGAGTCAGAGCCTTATATCACAGTCACAAACAAAGCACTCCTGTCAACGGATATGTATATATGCGTAGATAGAAGCCAGACCGCTCTGTGGAGGAGGTTGCTGGTCACAAGAGTGTGATGAAGTAAGGTGCGTCTCCTGAGGTAGAGGTGCCAAAGCTGGGTCATTCCGGCATAGCTGTCCCTACGATGGAAGGCTGGAGCTGAGTATGAATAAATGAATGAATGAACGAATGTTATCGATTGTTGAGTCTCGGGTAGGGTTCCCCTCCACGCTCAGGCGGAACTATGGATTCTAAACAACTACTGATCCAATACCGCTGTTCTTAAGGAACACTTCTGACAACATGATGTGCATATCTTCTAACGTGTTATCATGAAAATCAGAATATGGGCTGTTTGTAGCAGTACATGACCTCGCGACAGAAAAAAGCGTTACATGCGCAAATCACCAACTTTGAGATGAAAATTTTCAAGTTAAATATGTTTCAGTATTAGATTATATGGAGATTTTATTTACTGAACTGTATTTTCTGTAGCGCTCTTTATGTCGTAGAAGTGTCGTACAGATAAAATGCAAGAAAGTCGATATTCGACTTGAAGCAACTAATATATGCGTTACCTTCATAACAAAGAAACCTTTTTGAAACCCAAGAATTGGGAGTCTCAAGATAACATTTACCAATTTTATCAATAGGTTTCTTATAAAGGCGCTGTGAACGTTCAGGAAAAGTGTATTCAAATTTACATATTTTCCAAACCTTTTTGTTTGACATTCTCACAACGATCTTGATTTCTTGAATACGACAAAAACAAGAGCTATGAACTCAAATTTATATCGAAAGGTACCTCTGGTCTATATGCATATCTAGATAGAAAAAAACACGAGGATTAAACGTTAAGAGGTAGAGGCTGGGTTGTGAACATCAAAAGCGTGTTTGGTCTTGGCCAAATTTGCCTATAAATATGTACATATTCCCCCATAAGTACTGTTTCTATATCCATTTTTCTTATCCAATTTTCATCCAAATCACTTATTTTCTGTGCTAGAATACACAAACTCCACCATACCCCATTTTTACAGCCATGGTGCCCTATTCCAAGTGTATGTGTTGTTCCATCATAGACGGAATTTGACCTGTTGCGGTTGCTGTCTATCACTGAAAATCACACTTATCAGCTAGTACTTCCAATTGCCTAACTAGTCCTAAGGTAATTCCTCTGTAGTGTCTTCAACTTGTTCTAAACCATCAAACTAAAGCGCGGCGCGTACTTTTCATTTTTCGTTCCTGTCTTCAACCTCCTCTACGCCAGAATCCCAAGCACGACAAAATCGTGGAGTAAGAACCGGTTATAATAGGTTGAATGGTGGTAGATCTGTGGTAGCACCTGGAGCAGTTGGTTCGCCTGTGAATAATGTTGCCCCAGGGCATATGGTCTTGACAGATTCTCCAGTTGGGCAGGAATATTACGACTCAGGAGATGACGAAGATAGCGAGCTTGAGGTTATTCCAGAGCCAGTTTTCTCTGGTGTTACGCCTGAGTAGAAGCAGCAGTATCTTGGGGATTGAACTTCTTGTACCCATATTGAGAAGAAAGCACGGTCGAAGACAAGCCATGTATGTCATCTATAGAACATCTTGTTACATACTAGTCTCTTGCAGATGTATTGGTACTATACTTGAACCCGTCTTGACTGCCTTTTTAACGCGAAAACGAAGAAAATCCCACATGATCCCTTGACCGCACAAGAATACCGCTGGATCTGTACAAAGTGCAAGAGCTCTCAATTCTTCCTATACGAGTCCAAGAGGCATGGAATAACCACCGGGTTAAAGAATCATGTCAGAGACGTCCATAATATTACAAAGGCGACTCGTGACGCTGCAATACTAGGGTGCGATCGCGGTCACGACAAAAGGACTATCAGAGGCAGATGGATCGATTGCCAATGAGAAAACCGATCGTCTTACACCAGAAGCAACTCGTTTATGGATCGCGAAGACGCACAAACCATTTTTTATATATATATTTTTTTTTTCATAATTGAAGCTCAAGAATCCCAGGAGATGTTTATTGCGTACGGACAAAAGCTTGCTTATAAAGTCAGGCCCACACTAGGGAATTATTTCTTCGTGGACTTTCAAGCTCATTGCACAGCTCTACGGCAAAAGCAATAGACTGAGCTTGCTAAGATAGCACAAGTATTGCTCTCTTGCTCGGCTTCAGATGCCGACTTTGAACGCCTGTTTAGTATTGTTCGCTATGAGTATTGATTGCCGACGCCACGCCTTCAAGACGGCAACTGTGAAAGTACTCTTGCTATTGATTAGCTCGTATCAAATTAAAGATGATACAGATCGCAAGCTGGTCGACGACGCTATGAAGCTGGATCTTGGCAAGCAAAAGAGCTACTTCGGTAGTATTCTGTATCGACCAGAAGACGGGATTGATAGAAAGGTTGCTGATCCGAAAGCACTACAACTCTTCGTCGCCGTAGATAAACCACGCGAGATCGCTCACTTGGACGGGGATAAAATTGAAGAAATGGTCTTAGTTGAGAAGCCAGAGATCTATATAGGAATAGCTTTATAATTTCCTATTTAGGTATGTGTCTGGACTTCCATGTCCAAAGGCCATGTTACCTCGAGATGTTCTCGCAACAGGGGGTGACGGAATTATATGGGTCACCGCGCACGGGCCAGTAACACCAAAACCTGTAGATCGCGCTCTCCGTAAACAAATAAATCACTTCACCAGGGGTGCAGGAATTGATACGCGGGCTGATTTTGAGCGAGATCACCAAAACAACCACTCCTACCTCCTCCCTACCCTTACTCCCTTACGACCCCAACACCACTAATATGGCCCCGATAACGCGCTTAGCTGCTCGTCGATTGACTCCCGATCGACCTATTCGAGGTTCTGAAAACAATACAGTACATCGGGGCCCGTTCATCTACGATTACGATCGCAAATCCCCCTCTAAGCCTCTACCTACTCTTGCGAAAGAGCACCACATTCACGAGAGTACAGCGCGTCGGTGGCTTGCCCAAAGACGTGAATTAGGAAGCCCTGCTAATCGTCGAACTCGTCCTCTATCGACAGTACTAGGGAGAAAGTCTAGGATCTCAAAATAGACGTGCCAAAAGCTTGTGTCGCCGAAACGAAATCTCGTACGCGACCAACTCTACGAAGCGCAGATAGAATACCACCACCTCCCGATCAAAACACGTCAATTACAATACCGATTACGCGCCGAGACCAAGGGAGGTCGGAGATACAAGCAAGCATACGTGGGGAAGGTTATTCCGGCAAAAAATCATAATATAAGGGTTACGTACGGTCACGCGCACAAGGACAAGACAATCGAAGATTTTTGGCAGTATATCTTCTTTACCGACGAGGCACATATCGACTCCTCTTCTTGCGGGGCGAGTTGGATCCTCCGAGAAGAAGGGACACGAAAAGAGACTTGTAATATCCAAGAGAGGCCCGAGAAAGAAGGTGTCAAGCTTCATTTCGCGTCGTACGTGAATTGGAACGAAAAGGGACATTTAATCTTCTATCACGATGAGGCCGAACACACCGAACGGCCTCCAAGACCTCCAAGACCCCGTCGGCGGCCGAGAACAGAGTCTGAGGACGAGATCAAAGAAAGAATACTCGAGTGGGAGGCTTTTAAGCCACATGAGATTATTGTCAAGCCCAAGGGCAATTCAATGACACAGAGATATTATACAGAGCATCTCTTGCCTATATATATCTCTGCTATTCATAATGCTCGCTCTAGAGATTCAGTGTCTTGGATTTTACAAGAGGATAACGATGGATCTCATGGGACACGAGGAGAGAAGATGAACTTGGCTAGGAGCCTTCGGGAGAAAAATTGGATTGATACGCTTGTTCACCCTGCCCAAAGCCCTGATTTAAACCCGATTGAGGCTTGTTGGAATATATTAAAGCAAAGGATACGTAAAAGAGTCTTTCATGGGATCCATGAACTCAAGAAATTCTTGGAAGAAGAATGGGATCGGATCACAATGCAAGAAATTTGTGCGCGTATCTCAGAGATGCCTAATCGATGCCAAAAGCTAACAAAATCGGGTGGAGGGCCCATCAAGAGCGCATTGTGGTAATATAAAGTAGGAACAATAGCATTTTTGTTGAGTTTTGATTTTTTCCGGCTATTTTGAACCCGCGCATCAATCCCTGCACCCCTGGTGCTTGCAATTATGGGATGACTAACACGATTGAATCCTTTTCGATCACCGATCCCTGAATCTTTACAGGGTAAAGAAGCTACGGCCACGCGCAAGAGACGATTCTTCGATGCGTTAGCTCGTGACCAAGGCTCAATGTCGCTCCTGGCGATTTCGAAGAATAACTCGATTTCGGAGTCTTGCGGACGGAAGTGGAAAGAACAATGGCTTAAGATGGGTAGCATAGCAAGGAGGAAGACGAGGCCGAAGTCTGCGATCCTCGGACGGAAGTCTAAAGTTACAAAATCCGTTTCTAAAATGTTTTGCTCTTGGTCTAGAAATCCCGTCCGGAAACAACCTACGATACTCAAATCGCTGTCTATAAAATCGCTGTCGGACCGCGTCAATTACAAAGTTAGCAATCAATCCAATCGAATCAGTAAAAGCGGAATAACACCTTCTCTATTGTGACGACTAATTCCACATAGAGGCTCTTTCTCTAGGTGACTCGACAGTATGGCATAACGTGACGTATGGGGAAACGAGCCATATGGTGAAACGAGCCATTTTACCCCACTACTCGACCTTCTAATCCTTACTTCTATCAACCATGGGA